>VZTH01018651.1:158413-190788 GCA_013397815.1 Aleadryas rufinucha
TTTTTTTTTTTTTTTTAATTTTTGTTTGGTTGGTTTGGTTTTTTGTGGTTGTTGGTTTGTTTTGATTTTTTTTGTTTGTTTGGGGTTTTTTTTGTTTGTTTGTTTGTTTTGGTTTTTTTGGTTGTTGCTGTTTTTTTGTTGGTTTGGGTTTGTTTTTTTTTTTAATTATATCTCTCTTCCATTTTGGCTTACTCATTTCCATATAAATCCTTATGCCCACCCTCAAGGGCTCAAGTGGGAAATAGAAATTCCAGTCCAATATTCAGTAATATACATAATCCAATAATACAGATATCAATTTCTAGTATTTAATAAAGATTTATGAAGCCTTTTATATCTCACACTTGAGAAAGACCTAATGAATTCATATCTAGACTCTCTTGTAATGTGTCACAATCTGCTGTGATAGGATGTGGTTAGGGAAGTGATCTTCCAGAATTTCAAATTTAGTTGGTCTGCAAGGCTAGATATAATCCCTCTTAGCAATTCTAGTAAATGTGTAAGTTAAAATGTATAGATAGACAAGATTTCTCCGGATTTAAACTCCAGATCATGCCAAAGGGAATTTCTCCATTTTGTCTTAGTTTATATTTCTAAGCAATATTCTTCTGAAGCCCAAAAATGAGTACATTGAATCTATCCAAACTGGAGGTCACAAATTTACAGATAATTTCTAAGATCTTTATACATATACATATACATATACATATACATATACATATACATATACATATACATATACATATACATATACATATACATATACACATATACACCAACTAGTTTAACATCAGCTTTGAAAAACAGCAGTTCTTTTCTTAATAATATGGATATTTCAGAAACAAGCAGATTTTTACAAGTTTCTGGATCTTCACATCATAGAACTTAATAGGGCAATTTTGCAGGAATCAAGATTATTCCTGATTTATTGAATGTTTTTCTTGGTCAACTGTAGGCAAGTGTAGCATTACAACAATCCAAAATTTGTGGAAGGCAAAGTAAGTAGAGATAAAACTGTGTCCAGGACAGACACAAAAAGAGGTCTCTCACCCTGAGCTGTTCCTTAGGTGCAAGCATAGATGTATC
Source organism: Aleadryas rufinucha (assembly GCA_013397815.1). Classification (NCBI taxonomy): domain Eukaryota; kingdom Metazoa; phylum Chordata; class Aves; order Passeriformes; genus Aleadryas; species Aleadryas rufinucha. Next base: position 159,500 of record VZTH01018651.1, read on the forward strand.
GGATACGAGCAAGAGGATAAACCAAACTGGCAGTGTGGCATTGCTGGGGCTGGCTGCATTCCTCTGAGAAGAGAATTAGCAATCTACATACATAGGTCCAGAAAAAGCACAGAGGAAATGCTGCAAAGAACAAACTTCAGGAGCCTGAGCTATTTATCTTACCAAAATTAATATTGAAAATTATTTGGTATATAAGTGCCTACAGGGGAGAAAATATAGAACATTATAAGTCCCTTAAGTTTCCCAGAGAAAGATCCAGTTAAAAGATACAGTTATCTTGAAACCAACTTAATTCAAATTACTTTCATATTTTAATAGTGAGGAGAGTCAACAACAGAGTGGCATGGCTGCAAAATTTTGCTTCTCTACATTTTACACAATCACAGAATATTCTGGGTTGGAAGGGACCTGTGAAGATCACCAAAGTCCAACTCCTAGCCCTGCACAGGACAGACCCATAATTTACACCATGTGTCCAAGAGTGCTGTTCAAACGCTTCTTGAGCTCTGTCAGGCTGGTGCTGTGACCACTTCCCTCGGGGAGCCTGCCCAGCCACCCTAAGGTGAAGAACCTTTTCCTAATACCCAACCCACACCTCCCCTGACACAACTTCAGGCTGTTCCCTCGGGTCCTGTCACTGCTCACCAGAGATAAGAGATCAGTGTCTGCCCCTCCTCTTCTCCTCACAAGGAAGTTGTAACTGCAATGAGGTCTCCCCTCAGTCTCCTCCAGGCTGAAGAGATCAAGAGGTTCAGAGGAGGGATTTGACCAAGAGCTGCCTCCATGCCTCCGGAATTTGGGGAAAGGTGATCCAGAGGTCTTGAGGAGAGTGAATGGACCAGGCCTAGGTGCTGAGGAGAGAGCCATGAGTTCACTGAATCTGAGATGAGTCCCTCCAGCCCCGAAAAAGTCCTTCACTAGTCTATGATCTGAAATTTGAAAGCTGCATGAGGTATAAAAAGTTTCTTATTTAAACAACTCTGTACAAAGATGTTTCCTATTCAGCAAAATAATTCAATATTCCAGGAAGAATTTTCTCAAACTGGGCTCAGTTTGCTGCATAGTGGGTCGCAAATATTACTTTACTCCAATGAAAATTGGTGTGGTTTTTTACTCAAAGAAAATTTAAGCTGAATATTATAGACAGTGTTATCTATTCTTTTTATATCATAACTGCTATTGGTATTGTTATAGTTGTTATTATGATATTTTTATTATCCTTTGTTAAATGCTCACAATGTGCTCCACACCATAGAAGATGCAGTAGATCACACCTGCCCCTGTGTGCATATAATTTCAGCCTCTGATGTGGCAATTTAAAATACATGGCTGGAATCCACATTGAAGTTAATAGTGCTCCACTTGAGCACAGTGGTCTGCCTGAACATTATAAGCTGCAGCATTGGGGCTGTGAGGATTTGCATGTGGATATAAGATTCTCTTTAGTCTCTTAATCAAAGCTTATGGCTGATACAGACAGTGTGATTTTCATACCTCGGAAGGACATGAGAACTGCCTTGAAACCAGGTGTGTGGCTTTATGGATTTGTAGTTGTTTTATGCATTTTGAGAGGAAATCTTTCTCAGACCCAAATTTCATGTGAACCAGAGGCTCCTTCAACCCAGCAGCCTGCTATTGGAATGACCAACACGGTCAGCTTTGCTGTGGACAGGGGCTCTGGAAATCACCTGTGGCTCTGGGACAAAGCTGGGAGTTGCTGCCAGGAGGTACTGGACACATCCAGCAACCCTTGGTGGGGATGGGCAGGCCAGCAGCACCTCCTGCAGGACTTGGAGTCTGGCTCCTGCATGGGGACACCTACACTGCTACAGGTTTCCTGACAGGATCTGTTAGCAACACCAAATCTGTTTCTGGGGCCGGCAAAAGGACCAACCTGAGATATTTTGAAAGAAGCCATCTAGGTTCAGTTAACTGGCATTTCTGGTGGAAATTGTTTTCATCAGTACACATCTGACTCATCCCTGGATCTTCAGTCACTTTAATTACAAGTCTGTCTGAGACTTATTTACTTGCATGCTTAAAATCAAAGAATACATGAATGAAAAAGAAGAACATAGCCCGTGGAAATTATTCCCTGTTGCAATTTTGTTTCACTATTAAAAAGAAGAAGAAACTGATGCAGCTGATGATGAGGAAGGCTGTGGGAGTGATTTGCATACAAAGGCATTTGGGAAGGTGTTTTGGTTTGAAAGACAGGTGTCTGCTAAGGAAAGCAGAAGCCTCCCTTGGAATGGAAAATGTAACCTCCTTCCCTCCAAATTGTTATAATTTTGAAATTAAGGGGCTTTCAGGCAAAGATATGAGGAATAGGAATAACAGTTCTTTACTTTTATCTATATATATATATGTATAACAAGGCAGACAAACACCAATAGCTGTGGCAGTGACACCAAACAGCAGCAGTACCCCAGTGCCAGCCTCTCTCGGCTCTCAGGCCCTTTCCCCTTCGGTGCAGTGACGCTCACAGCCGGCAGGGGGCGCTGGCGGCTCCCGGTGAGCAGGGCGGGTGCGATGGTTCCCCCGCGCCTGCAGGGGGCGCTCCGGAGCGAGCTCGGGGAGCGCACGGTAACGGCGGCTTGGGATCCCGGGAAGGGATGGAAGAAAGGCTTCACAAATCCCCTGGGCAGCCGATCCCAGTGCCCCAGCCGACCCTCGGGAGCAGCAAGCTGGAACAGCAGGGACCAACACAAAATCCCAGATGGTAGATGAGATGTACCAAACTCCACCGCTGCAGTGGGAGCCCCGGGACCTCTCGGCAGGCAGGGTTGCGGTGCTACAGTGTAGCGAAGGCTCGGAGCAGCGGAAAAGGAACGGCGGGGGCAGGGCAGCTGCGGCCCGGCTCCCAGCGGGTCAGGGAAAGGCGGGCTTGGGATCCTGGGGCTTTTCCTGAGGCACCCGAGCCAATGGTGAAAAGTCCCTCTTTTAGTGAGGTAGGGTGTTAAACAGGGTCCCAGTGCAACAGCCGCTCCAGCGAGCAGAGCTCCACTCGCGGTAGAAGGAAGGCAGCAGAAGGCAGAACCCCGCAGTGGTGATGAATTCTCCTCACAGCGACCGCAGCATCTCTCCCGTCCGGACGCCGACAGAACAAGAGACCGCGGGGCTCCACCCAAACCCTTCTACCCAGTCCCGATCTGGCAGCATCTCTTCCCTACACGAGAAAACCCCAGGTGAAAGAGGGCAGCCAGCTGGACCCTTCCCCTGAGCTGTGGCCAGGGGTTTTGTCTCTTTTAAGTATCCAGTTGTTATTGTCTCCTAGCAAAATGTATGGGGAAAATTCCTTAAGAGGGAAAAAACACAAAAGGAGAACTCCTCAAACCCCAACAGAAGGTCGCTGCTCTCATGCAGCACTGTGAATCTGAACAGTGTGTGCAGCATCTGCCACCAAACATGTACTGCTATATTTACAGGAGCCTAGCAAAACCTATTGAGTATAGGATGTTGAACAGAAACAGTAATTTTCATCAGTGTATTATCTTCCCCCTCTCTACATTGATTCTTCAGGAGAAAACAGCCAGCTAAAGTCTAGCTGAGATTAGCAAAAATAGCAGCAACCCAAATGCAAGTAATTTCACTGTTGACTGCATTGCAGTGTATACAACAGATTTCATTCCAGATTCAGAAGAGAGCAACAGTATCATGGTTATGCTGTCTTTGACCTCTGCCAGGTGCAGCTAGTCAGCATAATACAGAAATAATTTTTTTTTTTCTCTGAAATAGTGAGTGGCTATTTTAACTTTTTTCTTTTGGGTTACATATGAATTTTTCAAGCCAGCTTCAGAAGCTTAATGGAACTGAGCTAATTAATTGGGTGATCTTACCTCCAATGCAAACCTGCCTCCCTTCTCTTTGCTTCAATTTCCATCTTGGACCAGAAAATATCCTTCAAAGTTGTCAAGCCACTTCTGTTAGACTTAAAGATCATGTAAGTTACAGCTGGAGAAGAGCACACTGCCCTCTTAAATGTTAGGGGAGTACAACACAGGGTCAGGTGCTGCTCTCAATTATACCAGTACAGATCTGGAGAAATTTTGTTTTCTTCAGTGGCATTATTTCCTGTTAACTGAAAGTCAAGAACACTACCTTCGCATTTCGATTTGTACCCCTTCCTCAACTCTACTTCAATTTAGAAATTATTTCTGTCAAAAAGAATTTGGAGATATTCTGTACAGCAGAAGGTTTATACATGGCAGAAGGTGTATAATTGCAGAAGGTGTATAATTGCTTGCATGATGTGAGACAAAAGTCAGGTAGTCTGACATAGTTTAGAAAGACCTTGCTTATCCTCTATGGGCACCACAAGCATCGCCAGTCTGAGAGAGCTTGAATTTATGAGGTGTAGAGATTCCAGGGAGACAGCACCAGGTATTTATTTCTTCCTGCAAATCTACAACTGTCCTGATTCAACATAGTTCTTGATGTCCCATGTTAAGCTCATGCCCTCTTCAAGGAAATTTCTTAATCAGAATTTTTAAACATGGAGAGTGTGCCTTACCTCTTGCTTATCTTCACCTCTTTCCTCTTTGTCTCCTTCCTGTTCTTTCTGTTTTTCCCTTCTGGTCTCAGGCCCTTCTCCCTGTATGATTCCTCTCCCTGTTCTCCTAATTTACCCAGACCCTTTCTTCACTTCATCCTCTCTTATTTCTCTGCACACTAAAGAAAACCCATGTCCTATACACGCCTTTCAGGTTTTGGAGAGGAGAAATTCAGCTTAGATGCTTGTGTAATTACTTCACTTCTTTTGGAATAATAGCTTGGAAAAATTACCCTAACTTGTGTAATTTTTTCTGGAATCATGCTAGCACAAAATTTGAGTAATTGGATTATGCTTGTCAACTAAAAAGCTATCACACTGGATGCTTCTTTAACAGTTTCTGTTTATATTTGGATAATTACCATTATCTTTATACTTACCTCAGTTCTGCTGTGAAGTGTTTTCTGAGTAAAATTTCTGTGGAAACTTTGACTGTGAAAATAGCTGCATGACTGTGCCTGGATGCTCAATGTCTGTGCAAGACCACTAGTGGTATTCCTACAAGGTGAATTGCTTCTTCATGGCAACTGCCTCCCTTGCAGTCACAACCTGCAACAAAAATTCAGCTGTGTGTCAGTGCCATAAAAACCCATGAAGCTACAGCTACAATTAACGTCTGTTGTCATCAGCAGAGCTGGTCCTGAATGGGAAGAGTAGGAAGTTATCTCCCATCCCTAATAAACCAGCATTAAACACAAAGTCGCTGGAATATCATTCTGTGGTTTTGGCGATAGCTTGTGGCCCATGAGTGTGCAAAAATAAAGATAACTGTTTCTAAGACTTTTCTTTTTCTCAAAAGAAAAGCTCTATCCTCACTCTATAAATACTTTTTGTCCATATTTTGTCTTTTCCTGCGTTATTATTACATATATGCAATTTCTGCTTGGAAAAGTACCAAAATTCTGTTCATTGGAGCAGGAGACAAGGCTAAACATTGCTCAGAGGACTAAAGTCTACCCCTCCCCATCTCAAAACAAGTCACCTCAGAGCAAGCAGTAAACTATCCAGATAAAACCCAGAACTTCTTGGTCTCTAGATTTCAGGCTGGTTCAGCTGTGTTTTCCCTGAAGTTAATACTGATGTGTTTTAATAGCCCAACTTATCTCCAGTTTTACACGTCTAAACACGGGACATTCAGTTTTATGTTGAAAACTCTCCTGAAGCCTGGTCGATGGCAAGTTGAACATGAGTCAGCAGTGCCCTGGCAGCCAGGAGGGCCAAGCGTGTCCTGGGGGGCATCAGGCACAGCATCACCAGCCGGGCAAGGGAGGGGATTGTCCCGCTCTGCTCTGCACTGGGGCAGCCTCACCTCGAGTGCTGGGGGCAGTTTTGGTCATAGCAATATAAGAAGGAAAAAAATCTGTTAGAAAGTGTCCAGTGGAGGGCATGAAGACAGTGAAGAGTCTTGAGGTGAAGCCTTACAAGGAACATCCAGTCTCTTCAGCCTGGGGAAGAGGAGACTGAGGGGAGACCTCATTGCAGTTGACAACTTCCCTGTGAGGGAAAGAGGAGGGACTCTCTTCTCTGTGATGACCACTGACAGAGCCCAGGGAAACAGCATGAAGCTGTGTCAGGGGAGGTGTGGGTTGGCTGTTAGGAAAAGGTTCTTCCCCCAGAGGGTGGTTGGGCACTGGAAGAGGCTCCCCAGGGAAGTGGTCACAGCACCAGCCTGACAGAGTTTGAGGAGCATTTGAACAATGTTCTCAGGAACGTGATATGATTTCTGGGATTGCACTGTGTACTGCCAGGACTTGGAATTCAATGATCCTTGTGGGTCCCTTTCAACTTGGGATATTCTATGATTAAAACTCCCTTTCACTTTCTGGCTTTTTGCTTGGTGATGGGGATTCTGAAGGGAGGTGGGGATGCCTGTGCAGGAGAGCCTCACTATAGGAATAGCTGGACATTATTTGGTTCCTCTGACCTTTCTGAAATGGCTGAAAACAACCCACACACGGAGCAACAGTGATCCCACTACAAAAACTGTAGAGTTACACTCAGAAAAATGACCCACCCTAGAATTTATGGAGCACAGTAGTGTGTTTGACTCCAAATAAATAGATATGTATTCTGGCAAGGGCTTTGCTAAAATGAATACAACTGACAGTTGGGTAGCATTTTCCTTCTGCATCGGGATTCCAGGCACATCCTTGAGAATGACAGGGCTTTTCACAGTGGCTGGGTGGTAGACACAGCTGAAATCTGCATAACATGTCAGGAGAAACAACAAATTTGATTTAAAGATCATGGGTTTTTTTAAAAACAAAGATATCCTGGAAGTATTTTAAAACCAGTGCTTCCATTAGCATTCCCATTAAATTGAGTAAGACAAGTCCTGAAAATGATGGACATTAATTAGATTTGTACAGTATTTTAGTAATTAAAGGGAATATCTCTATCCATTTGAAAAGTACTCTAAAGCTACTGAGAAATTTAGTACCTCGGAACAACAGTTCTCTAGGAACTTCTCTCATGTCTCTTGTGTAAAATGCAGCTGCTTTGCTGACTCTACATATCTATGCATAACGTTGCATTTTAAATATAAACCAGTGTGATATGGCTTTTTTTTTTTTAGTTCTTGTTTGCTTTGAGCTAACAGAACACACACTAGCTTGCTATTAGAAAGCAGAAGTTCATTTAAAGAAAATAATTCTGTAAGGAAGCAAATAACTTAGAAATAAGCGAGGGACAAAGCCTTCTACAGCTTTGGTCTCATTCACTATTTGGTTCAATAATTCTGTCATTAGTGAAGCCATTTGTGCATCTGTTTATTTTTCAGTTTATATTGCTGAAAGATATGATCTGATTTACCTACTTTTTTGCGTCCCTGTGAATTAAGGAGTTCTTTACAGTGTCATTCCTGGGAAAAAAAAAAAATTAGTCTTTGTGCTCAGGCAATTACTACAACTATGCCACAAAACAACTCAGGTAGAGTGTTTTAGACTTATCAGCCTTGGGAGAAGTATTAAGATGTCACTAAAGTAATAACAATTTACTGAAATTCCCAACTGTTTTACACAAAAGAACAAGCTGTTTTAAAATAAACATTATGATATCTCCACTGATCTGCTTCTGCTTAGAAGACAGTCAAAATTGAACAAAGCACCAGAAGAAAATCACTGCAATGCAGTGGCATGGTATGCATCCAGAAATAGGTGGTCTGGACAATGAAAGGCAAAAGGATAAACAAAGTGGATGCTAATTGAATACTCAGCTGTGATGTCTGTGTAACTCAAGTCACACCAACAAAGTACTTATATAGCTTGGGTTATAAGATTTCTATGTAACCTTAATATCAATATAACCCAAATCATGACCTTTTATCAATGTGACTTAAAGAATATCAATATAACCTTAAACATAGCTTTTTATACTTATGTAGTCTAAATCATAGCTTTTAATTATATAGCCTGAATCATAACTTCTACACCTATAACTTGATGCTTATAACTTTTGATACCCATATAATCTAATATGAATAACTTTTTATGCAATGTAATAGCTAGTATGTAGCTANGTCTAGAGATTTATCAGATGGGTTCTCCTGTAATATTTCTCAAAGGTTTTTGAATCTCTTGTCAGATACTTTTCACTCCCATCTCTAAAATCAATACCTGTGCTCCTGATTCCTCTGCCAATCATCCCAGGGCCCTGAAGTCTCTTCTGTTTGCCCTCAGACTTTGTTATTTTGTTGCTGACAGTTTAAACAACCAATAACAGATAGAAATCAGAGGGCCTTACTAGACTGGGAGGATTTTCAGTATTGTCCCTTACTGCAGGCCCTGGGAGACAGAAGACTTTCTTGTGAATCGGATTGGGCCTCCATTCCCCTTAAAAGAGAGATTCCTTTTACAACTACCCTTATTTTCTTTTTAACAGAGGAGATCTTGATGCAGGGCACAGGTGGTGTATGTTTCTTCATGCAGGGCACAGGTGGTGTTGTTTTGGGACACCCTGCTATCTCAGGGTTGCAGCAGAATTCTCTGTAGATGCTGGGAGGGAGGTGAGACTGGGTACTGCTCACATGGGAAATTTGGAGTGAGGGGAGTTCCTCCATTTTTCATGCTTCTTCCTAGAGTTTTAGAGAGATCTTGCTTCAGCAAAGGGAGTTACCACATCCTCACCTCCTGCTGCTCCTGCATAGCAGGAGGCCAGCAGGAGTAATGACGCTGGAATGATGCAGTGATGCCAGTGGGAGCATTCAGAGGAGACACAGCCTGGACCGCAGGGTAAAGCCCCCCCAACAGTCCATTGTGATGGGCTGCCACAGTACTGAATTGTCTTGAATCTGCATCTGCTACTCAAAAAAGGGCTCTGAACCTGTATCTGTAGTGTATAAATATGAAGTAACTCCATGCCTTTCAGTGGAGTTATTCTTCACTCTTCTTCCATGGAAAACAGTTTGACCCAGATAAATGCCAGGAAAAGCCACAGCCTTGGCAATAGGTTGTCAAATTCCATCATTCCATATAGGATGTGGTTTTCTTATTAATTACAAAATGCTATGGTTGATTAGCTCTAATTTGATTCCATACTTCAAGTCTCTTCTGTGGAAAACAGAATTTGGGTGGGAAAAAGTGAGAGTAGAGGAGATTTTGTTCTGTGTGGAAGTTCCATCTGTTATGGATGTTCTGTGCTTTATTTTTAATTGCATAAGGACAAGCCCACCCAGAGAAGTGACATTTGTAGAGTTAGCCCACCCCAGGGTGTTAAATTTTTTAAAATGCAGAATAAAAACCATAAAACATTACGAAGGAAGATGTAGTGGACCCCAAAGTGGTTTTTCCTTTTACTCTATGTGAAATAGTTCATCTTTTCCCTAGGCAATCTATATTTTCCACTGTTTTCAAACAAGCAGTGTTTCAAACAAATAGCGTCTCTAGTTTTGCCATATTATTATCATCAGGCTGAAAAAATCTTCACAATCCTCAGCAACATGCCAGTGAAAAATATATTATTCTCACTTGCATCACACTGTTTTTATGGCAGGTGACTCTGCTGACATCAGAATTGAGACACATTGCTGTTTGAGTGACATAACGCAGACTTTGTATATTTATCCGTTTAATAAGTACCATACGGTCTAGGGTGTGGGAGTACCGTGAACTTTTCAGGAGACTATGAAAAAACACATGTGAACACTGGTTCACAACTAGGAATTGGGTACTCGGGAGATGTTGAAACAGCCAGCCTGGTACTGGATCTGAAGGAACCCAGACACGAGCCAGGTCCTTCCTATTCCCCCTAGCCTTGTTTTCCCTATCCTGGAAATCATCAGGATCACCTGAACTCTTCAAGATGAGGGAGAGCATCCCAAGCTGTTTAAATTATGGGAAACTCCTGCTGAATTTTCTCATGCACACTCTCACGCTGCCACAGGTCATTTTCTCAGTACCTACCATTCCAGCCCATGAGTAGGAGGATCTGGAAACCAAACCAAGCCTGCTTGCTTGGGTTACATTTGCAGAGATTCTTACACAAATGCCCTTCCATCCCTATGCATGTGGGCAGCCTCAGTGGCATAAACGGAATGAAGCACATAGGGTCTGGGAGTTGTATGCGTGTAAAGAACTGCAGCAAGAGAGAGAGAGAGAGGAATTTTTTCCACCGAGAATGTTCCAAATTTAAAAAATACCCAAAACACAACTTACCACATATCCATCCATTGAGATTTGTTGTGCAAATGTATTTTCACACAGCTCATGTAATTATAGTAATTGTGTTATAGCCCTGAAAACTTGGAGCTGTGTTGCTCTCTGTCATTAGTTGCTGACTTCCTAAAAGGCTTTTTGTTTCCATGAAAATTTTGAACTTCAGATCTACACTGCCCACTGAGATGAAGTACATTGGAACATCAGTGAAAAGCTTACAGCCACATTGTTAACTTGGCAGCATTATGTCTTCTGGATAAAAGCTGGTGAAGCACAGCTCTACGTCCCAGTTTAGAAATGCCAGCACAAGATACAAAGACTGGCATTTCATGTATAAAAACTTCCTACATCAATGGCACATAGACTTGTAAATATGGGAAGCTATTTGAGCCTAAAATGTGGGACTGTAATTATATGTAGTGGCTCTTTCCAGGAGAAGGAAGGAGAAGGTCTCATGCAATTTTAAATTTTGTTTTAGCCTGAAGCTGTCCTAGGGTCATCCTAGCATCTTCAAGGACAGTGTAGATCTTTACAGAAAAAAAATTTGCATTTTTGATGTTTGTCATCCTCTGTATAAAAATATGCTTATAATAAGGGCCAAATTCTGTTCTCATGCAGCAACATCAACCCAGAATAACCCAGAAGACGGATGTAATTAAACATTGAAAGCTGGCTCAACTGGTGTTATTGCAGATATGGCAACAGTGTAAAGAATTTGGCCTGCAAGGTACATGTTATGTGAGTACCTCTGAATCCCTTTGCCTTGTTTCTGAGAGGGAGAGATGCCTTGGAGTAACCTACCTAGACTAGAGTTATCCCAGTGGCCTTCCCACAGTGTGACTGGGCTCTGAGTAAGGCCCTGGAAGCATTGCTGTTCTGCACCCTTACCCTGATATCACCGTAAGTGTCATGAGACTCCCTTGCTTCAGTAGCTGCAGGATGAGTGGTAAGCATGAAAGTGAAGGGTGGCAGAAGACACTTTGGATGGATCCCTTTGGACAACAGAACATGTAACTGCTTCTGCAAATGTAACCTCAGAAGTATTCTGCAAAATTTCTCCTCTTCCCAAGAAACCAAAAAAAGAAAAAAATTTCTGTTTTGCCTGTTTGAGGCTGCTCTGGTAGCTAGGAAAAATTTGCTGCCTTATCTATATTATATTATGTCATTCTTAGAAGAGATAGCTCACTACTTTATGAATTGTTTAGTAAAAACTTTTAGTTAAAGGTGCTTGATCTGTGGTCAGAACAACTGTTTGCATATGGCAGTACTGAAGCGACAATGGAATCTGTGGGTTAAAGGTGAAAACACCAGCCCATTCCAGGACATGAAAAGTTTGCACTGCTGAATACATTTAGAGAATGTAGGTGAAAGCATGTCAAAGGAAGCACCACCTTTTTTCCTCTGTAATAAGGAGGTAACGAGTCTAAGAAACCACCTGCACATTTGCTTTCCTGTTTTCAGTCCACCAGAGACAGACTCCTTATTGTACAGCCTGGAGAGAACCACGACAGCTGCTCAGCTGCATGAACCCCTGCACTTAAGGAAGAACCATTTCACAGTTTCCCCTCTTTGGCTTCCAGTCTTTCTCTCTAGCCAAGGGCAACCTTCTCAGCCAGGGCATCACTGTGGGAGGAGAGGGCTCCCGACTGACAGGTGCTGTGCTCCACTGCAGCACAGTGCACACACTCCCGCACCGTCTGCGGAGATGGCAGCTCTGTGCTAATTAAGGAGCTCTGCCAGCTAGCTGCAGCCAATCTCTGAGTCAGAGCAGATTATAGTGTGTTTTTCAGAGTCTAGTTCCCAGTGTGCATCATTTGCTGTAAGAAGTGGCTTTCTGTTTGATCCCTTCTGTTTTGCCTTGACTAGCCTCAGACGCACAAGTGGGCAGAGGAACAGGCACTGAAGCAGCTTCTTTCTCCCTTGCTACTGATTTTTACCTGGCTTCTTTGAGACATTTGTGTTTCCACCTCCCTCACATAGGCTCTAACCTGTCCCAGGCACACAACATCATTGAAAGGCGGACTATGTTTGTTTATATCATCACTACCACAACCAAGGCAAACAACTTGCTTCTTATTTAAAATGTGCAGAGGTCTGATCTCTAAGCTGCATGAGTGGCAGAGAACCTTGGCCCTTAGCATCTGCAAAATAAATTGGATTAAGGTTGTTTTATTTCCTGCTGGCATTCGGCAGTATTTTTGCCAAGTTGTAGCTAAATTGTAATGAAATACCTTTTGGGGAATGGAATAATGAAATACCAATGTTGCTAGTGTTAACTCATCAGGCTAAGTCAGTCTTGTGATGATGCCAGATAATACTCTGTGATGAAATGATGCTGATGATATTGAGACTTCCTGCAGTGGTGGATAAAGCGCATTCAGATCTTGGTCTCTGTGAAGGGAGAGAATGGATATGGAAAGTAAAATGTATGTAAGTGTGCATACAGATAACATTGTGAACTGATATGTTACCTATTTCTAAATGTCTTATACAAAGACAAACTCATGCTAAAAATTCCTGGCATGTAATATAGAACTGGTTTAGACAAATCCTTAGGCATTCAGGCTTTTAAAGTCTGTATGGAAGTGATGTGAGCACTGGGATTCACAAAGATCTTTCTTCAGGAAGGATGTGTCAGAGAAACAATTTGCTTTCCTAGAAAAGCTATCAGATCTCCTGATGTTCAAGCCACCGAGGAAGCCTTGTCATTCAGAGCTCAGAAACACATCTAGAGGTTACAGCTGATACTCTTTATCCACCATTATAAATACAGGCTTCCCTCCCAGAAAACTTGATATCCTATTGATTGTATTTTTTGTCTGCAGTTAGACCAAGCAGCTGAAACCACATCTGCCTTTTTCATTGTTCCCATCCAGCCAGTTTGCACTGATCCTGTCTCCCACAAGGAGATTTATTCCCAGTTGGAGAGGACTGTAGAAGGCTTCCAGTGACAAAATCCTTTCAGGCAGGCTGAGAAGTCTGCAGCTGAAGGCCCTGCTAAGGGCTGTGGTGGCTAAATCACAGAGAAGGTGTCCAGACACCGGCTTTCCGGAATGCCCTGGAAATGGGAGCAACTGGGTGAGAGGCAGCTGGCTTAGCGTCAGAGTTGGAAGTATGCATGCTGGCAGGGTGGGACTGAGGTTAGAAGACAAAACAGTTTGGGAAACTCTGTCAGAATCCCAGCTTTAGCTTGAGTGAAAGGCAGCGGAGTGCCAGCTCTGAGGGTCAGTGGTCCTCCTCAGGCTTAGCTATTCAGGAATATAAAATTTTCTCTTAACTGTAGCAAATTCCTTCCTCTGGTGCCATAGGAAAGTGAAGGTGATGTTTCTCTCAAATAAGGACTTGTGATCCTCCAAAGATAATTTCAGTTCACTGCAGGCATTTATTTTAACCACCACAGAGGAAGGGCATGAGGTATGGCTCACACTGGTTTGTATGTGAAGAGGAAGGATCTTACATGGGCTGGTAGGGGCTTCAGGATTATTTAGAGATATGAATAGTTACGTAGATTTCATTTACACTGCTAATCATGCATCCAGTATTTATCTGACAGACCAGCAGTGTATGGACTACATCAGAAAATCTCTTTCTAGCCCTGGGATGACTTTGTCAACTTACAGGTGAGTCAGTTTGGCAAAGTTCTTGCACCTATAGCTGTCACTGCTTCTCTGTAGGACTGGAGAGTCCCACCTCCAGTCCTGTCAGTCAGGAGCCTTTAAATCTACAAAGTGGTCTTAGAGAAAAAAGACCTTAAAAAACTATAATCCCACCCAAAATCATATCCCTGCTGTGAACTGAATCATTCAATATACTAAGCCATTAAAAAATGAAGCTTCTTTCTTTAACGTCAAAGTAAGATGACTGCATTTTATGTTGAGAATATGAATGACTAAAGCTGCCGTTTCTTTTTCACCAGCTCTCAGCAAGTGGCCATTTAGTCTTAATTGCTACTCACAGTGTAGTCCAATTAAGAATGGCATTAGCAAGCCAAGAACTATTTGTTAATCAGTAAAAGGTATGAGAGACAGTTTTTGTTTTGCCTGAGGTTTCGATTCACATCTTTGTGTGAAAATCCAACCAGCTGGAGCACTCTCCAAGCAATATAAGAGTATTAAACAAAATTAAACAAAATATAAGAGTATTTAAACAAAATAAATGTACTTATGTAATTGAGGAGTGAAAAACTTTATAAAACATTTATTTGTATTTGGAAAGGCACATGTTGCTAAACTGACAGAGCCAAGTAGCAGTATTGACATTTGACTTGAGAGATGCTTCCAAGCTTCCTTGAACTGGAGATAATTTGTAGGAAGACACCTTATGGTCTGGCACTTCAAGCTGCTTGTCCAGACAAAAGAGGTAGTCCTTTGTGACGCTGCTTGGGGTTGCCAACAGAGGCACAGTGTCCTTCCTGCGAGTGTCGCTGGGTGGGCAGTTCTCAGCAGCTGGCTCTGCAGCTGGAGCAATCCCCAAGTGAAAGATATAGTCTGGTGTAGGCAGAGGTAAAGGAGTGAGAGAGAGGACTCCTGCGTGGGTTCCAGCGGCCTTATCAGCTTTGGACGGTCCAGGGACAAAAATCAGGGATCAGAACGTGACAGGGGTTTTTATGGTCCAGGGTTCTGGGGCGGAGAATGAGGGAATAACCAATTGCATACATGAACATGGGTTGAGTGAAAGATATAACAACAAATGGGGATAACTCAGAGGCGGGAACTAAGGAGACAAGCCAATGGGAAGCCGTACAGCAGGGAAGGTTCTGGAACTGGGGGTGGAGAGATGGGCGGTGCCTCAGATCTCAGTCCCCTCCTCTGAGCCGTCCTCCAGGCTGTCTGAGGCAGGGAAATCAAGACATTGGATGGCTGCCACTTGATAGGTGTTTGATGACCACAGCCTCTCTGAGGGCTGGGTGACTGCCACACCTTTGCTGCTGGAAGAATGTTTTTTTCCAGGACAGGAATGTGAGGTGAATTGTGGGATTCCTGTGGAAACTTTTTCCTATACTTGAAGGGAGTAGTTCAGAAGTCACACCTATCAGTCTGGCTATTTCCTATTACTGATACTTGCAGTGCAGCTTCAGTGAAGTATATTCATGTAGTATTTGTCTCAGGAAAACACTATATTCTGCATGACTACTCTGTGGTTATGGTTTCAAATCAATACATACTTTGGTTTTGCCTCTTTACATGAATGGAATACTTGGAATTTAATGTCTTATATGCCATCTGCTCTGAGGTCACCATATTTGTAACACCAGAAAAGGGAGACAACAAAGTGGGCAGGTAAAAAGGGACAGAGATGTGAGCGCAGTTTATTTCAGGATGTGGAGGAATGTACATGTGGCATAGAAGCCTGCAATGGGATCACTTTTATGGGCCTGCTCAAGTGTTAACCATGCCCTTTTCCACAACAAACTCAATCTACTCTCCCTTGATGGGGGATATCAGGGCTGAGCAAGAAGAGGTTCTGCCTATAAGGCAGAAATCTTGACATTGAGACCCAGCTTAGGAAAATCAACTTGGACAAAAATAATGCAGAAATGTCTCTCATCATATGGTTGAAAGGCAGCCTTACCCACTGAATTTTATGAGACTTGACAGATTTCAGTAATTCTGAGTCTCAGGCAAAACTCATGTTTTCTTCTTACGTAGATGATGAAGACAGACTATTGATTCCTACAAGAAGTGTTTAATTTCATCCACTCTCTGTTCTCAAGAGCGAACAAGATTGGTTTTTTTTTATTGGAAGCATATACACTCTCATCCGAGTTTTGCAGTTTCGTATGTGTGCCCTTGTTATTTCATCTGCTTTTTTTCTCTCTGAGAGCTCCACTTGTGAGAGGGTATGTGGGGATGCACAGGATAGGCTGCAGATACTTGTGAGGGAAGCTCATCTGATGGATGGATTCTGAGTAATGCATTTAGCTTATTTTTTGAGGAACTTTTATTTACTGCCTAACACTTAGATCCAAAATTCAGTGTTACAGAGAAAATACACTGCGTTCTTGTTCTGCAGTACATATGTCCCTAGAGGACCTGTAATTTAATGACCTTATGCAGGTCATTATTTTTGTCATTAAATGACAAATCACTTTCAGACAGGCTGTCAGTGGAGAGCTTGACTCTTGTCAATCTAAGGTGAAACCCATGGGTCTTTCCTAAATCTGAAGTAAAATTTCTTACCTTTCTGCTCTCTTTGGTGCAAGAATTCTCTGCACTGATGCCCTGGCCCAGGGTGCTACAATGCACCTATAGCTCTCCAGGGTTTTTTCCACCCTTATTGATGTGTAGGTCTTTAAAAAGTGATTTGATATAGAATTAGCTGACAATTTCATGAATCTCAACTATTAGCAGCTTTCCAAAGCTGAAGCTAATGCAATATTCACATGGTAATCAACAATAGGATTGAAATTGTGAAACAGGTGTGGAATAAACCCCACACATGCAGTCCCATCAAGCAGCCTCATTTTGTAAACTGCGTTGTGAGATTAATAAGCATATCAATCCAGAATCCAATTCAGGGATGCTGTAAGTCACTGGAAACACCAGGTGAAATTGTGCCACAAGTGCAGTTAACAAAGGTTTTGGTATCAACCTCAGCATGGCCAGGACTTCTTGCCTGGTCTCAGGAGGAACTTTTTACTGATTTACCTGAAGTGAGAAACTGGTGCTGAGCAGAGCCAGGAGATCCCCACAGCCTGGTCTGCCTGCAGGTTTCCTCATCCTGTCTAGATGAAAAACTAGAGAAACTCGAGAAAACTGCTGTTCTTTTGCACATTTCCAAACCCAAGTGACAGTTTGTTGCCACATCATTTTGTCTATCTATGGGCCCTTTTCTGCTTAGTTGAGGACATTGAAAATGTTACAAAGTGCGGGCATGGGATTATCTGCTCAGAATAGAGTTACTGGATGGTTGTGAAGGATAAGCATCATTTTTATGCTTTTTATAATTGAAAAGTTTATTGTACAGCTTATAAAAATTAATGTCTAATGATTTTCAAGTGGAACGTTTTTTCAATTAAAATGTCTGCAATATGATGGGTTTTGTTTTCTCTTGAGTTATGATTTCACTGTTCCTGTCTAAGTAACAACTTGCCATGTCTGGAGGTATTTTCATCCAGAGGCTTTTTCTTTTGTGCACTTTCCACTTGAAAACCCATTCACATTTTATTGCAAAGGATCCAAAAGAACATGGCATTCACCCTTGAGTTCTCAGTACAACACATGAATCAAACAAACGTAGGGCTACCACACAGAAAACAGTATTTCTCTTACTACACTGTCAGCTCTCCTGATCCAGCTGAAAACGTAGTTGTGGTTTCACCCTTAATGTCCTTCCATTGCATCTGAACTGCTGGACACCTAGAAATGTGCCTCTAATGAACCACAGGTGTGCAGTGGCATTGACCTTAAAACCACTGGGCTTGTTATGTTGCCTTTCCCTGGTCTTAAAATCAGAGCCAAACATGATTAAAAAGGAGAAGGGGTTTACCTCAGTATTTATTTAAGGATCCTTAAAGGTGCACTCTCTGTGCGGGTGGAATGTCCTGAGAAGCACACACCGAAATGCACACACACACAATGAATGCTTATACTATTATAGGCCTTGCAAATTAGCGTATCTGTCAAAGATTCCCCGATGAGAGGCTCAAGTGAACCCCTCATCTGAGGAACCTTCCCCCTGGATGGGCCTGTCTTAGTTTACAGAATGTGTTCTGGAGAGGACCTTGGTGTCTGGGACTCTCCGACCTCTAACTGCGAAGCCTCCAGGATGTTTGGTCTCCTGGCTTAATGGAATATTAGGTCTATGCTAGTTATCAAACGTAAAGAATTACAAGTGTGTGGGCTAAAAGCACTAAGGATACATAAAACTATATAAAAGGGTATATAAAAGGGGTATAAAAGGGATATATGAAAAAGGCAAAAAATCATCATGGCATCAGTTGTATATACCTGATTGCCTTACTTTGTATGTCCCTCTCTGATTCTGTCACATTACTTCCTAATTTCCTTCCCCACTGTAGCATTTATCAGCATCATACCCAGGGGGCCCAGAACCATTGCAATGTTTTCACAATGTGAGGTTTTAGGTTTAGTGCAGGTTTTAGGCATACAGCATGAAAAAGGCTGATGGATTTAAACATTTATCCAGAGAAATCCAAAATAGTTGGACACCTGGTTAACAGGATCTTCTTCCCAGAATGTGCATATTATTTCAATCAGTAATAAAACATTGAAATCCCAGACCTTTGCCACTAGGTGGTACACACGTAAAACATTTTGTTTCCTAGTTGTATATGCTCTTGTTTGCAGTTAAGTTTTGGTCTGAATGCACTCATGACAGCTTATGAAAATGCTGAAGTCTCCAGGTTCCCTGGTAAAGAATTTTGATATGCTTGTTAAACTTCTGATGTAATTATTGGATATCTAGTTATCAGATAATCCCTCCAGTGGTTTAACAAGCTATTTTATTCCTTGATTTGGTGGTGCTGTGGTTGTATGATCCTTTCAAACTAGCACATACCTGTTCTGCTGCCACAGGTGGTGGTACCACTTACCACCTCTGCCACCACCCTTAGCACCTTGTTTCTGCCTGCTGCCTGCCCAGCCTTGTGCAGGGAACAGGTCCAGACTGTCACACTGCACAGCCATATGATTGCAGGTCCCAACACCAGGGATGTGGTGAAGACCAGCTTCCGGGAAAGAGGGAGGTGACATTCCTTCTGGTGACAACAAGGACTTCTGCTGAATTCAAGTGACTGTGCAGTGTGAATTGTGAGATGGGAAGATGTTCCATATCTCAGAGAATCCCACCTTCATTAACAATGTTCATTAAGGCCTCAATTCAACAGAATAACTTAAGAACTTAACTCATTTTAAGTATCTGAACTGTACCATTGACTTCAATCAAGCTGCTAATGTGCTTTAAATGGAGTACTAAAGCAATTGAGGGGTGAAACCATACAACCTAGGGCACCTACCCCAGAAATCAATTGCAAAGTGTTCATTGATTTAACTGGGCCGAGCTGTGCTGTCAGTCTGCACTGAAACTGCAGCACCTTGGAGTGTCTCTCTGGCCATGGTCCCCTGGACCAGACTGAGAGCACATGCTCCTCTCCCTCCTCTGTTACCTTCTCATCCTGGCACCTGGGCAGTGGTGCTGCATGGGTGCCTGGGGCGCTTCCCCTGCCGCTTCAGGGACTTGGGAGCTGAGATTTTTCACCCGATGGCCAAATATAACTGATACCTTATATTTTTGGAAGTCTTTTGTTAATATTCTGTTCCTGAAGAAATTTATTTCCCTCTCGTCCCCAGGGACACCCATCTCTATCTCCAGCTTTTCCTTCTGGCTACCTATAGTGGGATTTGGCCTACAAGAATTGGTAATGCTATCCTTTTTCTGATGTGGGAGGCTGTGTACCCTATCTGGGTTTTATGAACTCTGCAAAGCAAAAGAGCACCCAAGTGTGCAAATAGTGCAGGTGCTGGTCTACCTGTACCTGGCTGTGAGCTGTCATGTGCTGTTCAGGGAACTCTAGCTCAGAGCTGAACTTGGGCTTTAAATCTCTTTAGACAACATGTTGACCCCTTCTGTAGCTGCAACTAAGGTGTTGACAGCAAGACTTCATTCTTACCTCTCACTCATCCAAATTTGTTACTACCTGTTCTATGCCAAATAGAATTAATTAGGGAACAATACTATTATAAATCTTCTATCTCTGTTGATGTAAATTAGATGTTAATGTAATACAAAAGTGTGCTGTATCTGAGAACCATACATATACAGCTATAAATGTCTTATGTATTTCTGCAAAAATTCCAAAGTGTTACAGAATGCAAAGATCCGCATGATTTCCTCCATTGTTAATAGTTCCTTAAGTATTATAGTTAAAAGTTGTCAGATGTATTCTAGAATATAATTTTTATATAGAAATACAATGTGATGATGCTTAATTCAGTGTCATTCAATATTATTTTTCATGCCAAAGCTTCACAATCTGTTAAGCCAAAGACATTCACTGAGAATTGACTTCATTCCTTAGGAGGGTAAAAGTAGCTACAGTGGGATTAATGGCTTAAAGTTAATTGTTTTTGCTAATGTTTTATTTGAAATGTCCTGTGTGGCGGTGGCCCAACCCACTTTCCAGGTGAATGACAAGTGGGTTGATTTCCCCGCCCGAGACTCCACCTCTGAGGGCGGATCGGAGGAGGAGATAAGGCTGTGATGCCACCGCCTACTAGGTGTTCCCTTGAACATGTCTCCTCCCTGGTTTCTAGAACCCTCTCTCTCCCCCGGTTCCTTATTAGTTAGTAGAAGTTATGTTTAATAAGTAGTTCATTGATTATTCTATTAGGCTCTGGAAAGTTCTGTTTTGTTACATCCCTGGTTGGCTAGTTTAAACTAGTCCCTCCCAATATGTTTCCCGGTTGGTTGTATGTCACCCCCTTGTCATTCCCTAAGTGGTTGTTCCTTTACTCCTCCCTTTTCCCCACTCTTCTATTTAGTGTCATGCTAATTAAACGAGGGAGGCCAGACCAACGGCCGGGCCAGACCAACGGCCAGATTTGGGTGGCTAGTTCCCTCTGAGACTTTATTAAATTGCTTGGAATACACTAGCGCCTGAATCCTCCTTCAGTCTTTACCTTCGCCTGCTGCGGTTTTTCCATCTGGGCTGCACCAGCCTAATCGGCTGTTGGCAGATAGCCTCAGGGCGAGCTGTGGCTCCCAGGGCAAACATCTGCGGTTTGAGCTGCATAGAACCCTGCTCCGTGCCGTCGCACCGGGACCTCCCGGAGTGTCCAGAGCAAGAGGACAGCAGTCGCTGCCTGCCACGCCACTGGGCGGCTAGTGGTCAGCGCGGCAGTCCTGCTCAGCAGAGGTAATGTGACATTTTGCTCACTAGGGATGTTGAGGCAAACTCGCTGCTGACATAGGCAGGTGTAACCTCATTGCCTTAATTAGAAGCTGCACCTACTTAGGTCAGTGAATTTGGTATCTTGCCCTTTTCCAGAAAAGGGGAAAATGTAAAGGTTGGTACTCAGAAATCTGGAGGTAGAGCACAGAGGACAAAAGAAAGAGGAAATACCAGTGTCTGAAATTAGTTGGCCAGTTACTCTAGGAAAGTAACTAGTAAAAGGAGTCAAAGATGACTTTGCCCTCTCTAGGAAGCACTGTGTGTTAAATCTTGCTGAATAAATGGCATGAAAATAATCTGAGGCTTTAATAACCACTTGAAAGAAACAAACATATAATTGTTTCTGGAACAGAGAATAACCATTGCCCTTTTGTGATGAAGAAACTTACTCATTAGAAACAGAATAGAGATAGTGAAAAGATGCTGATGACCTGGAGCAGGAGGGAGTGGTTCACATTTATAAGTGCATATTAGCACTGAAAGGCTGGAAGAGATAATGAGGAAGTGGAAGACAACTAAGGAGGTGCCTGGCCACTTGTCTCCTATTAGGCAAAGACAGTGTCCCAAGGAGGTGCCAGGTGTCTCTTCTCAGCCACTGCAGTAGGAGTTCCCTTGTGCAGAACAGAGCTACAGGCCTGATTGCTTCCAGTGGAAAATTTACTAGCATTGCATGTGCAGGACTCAGACTTTTGAGGATGGACTTGGTTTGTATTTTTTTTATGCTACGTTTTATTTCCTTCAGGGGACTTTGAGCCCTTTCATTACAACGTCATAACTTCACTCAGCAAAGAAAATCTAAAGGGTGGATCCATGGTAACTCTGAGTTCTCATTATATGCACAGTGAGAGAAAGAGAGAGATAATCCTTTGAACAGAAGTGGATCATATAAATTTCATTTGATGATGGAGACCATACCTCCCCCGGCAAAATCTACAGACCTAAACAAAGCTGTGGATGTGATTGGAGTGTAGCTGGGGCAGCCTAACTTTGAGTACTGCGTGGGGTTTTGGGCACCTCAATGTAAAAAGGACATAAAACTATTAGAAAGTGTCCAAAGAAGGGCCAAAAAATGGTGAAAAGGTGAAGCCATGTGAGAAGTGGCTGAGGTCACTTCAGTCTGGAGGAGACTGAGGGGAGACTTCATAGCAGTTACAACTTCCTCCTGAGGGGAAGAGGAAGGGCAGACACTGATCTCTTCACTCTAGTGACCAGTGACAGGACCCAAAGAAATGGCATGACACTGAGTCAGGGGAGATTCAGGTTGGATATCAGGAAAAAGTTCTTCACCCAGAGGGTGGTTGGGCACTGGAAGAGGCTCCCCAGGGAAGTGGTCACAGCACAGTGATCCTCTAGCCTTGGTTTCCTGAGCCAGTTTATCTTGGGCATCACAGAGAACATCAGCAAACCCCATGGGTCTCCAGCAAGAAGATTAGGATAGATGATAAGGATTGTCCTGGGAGAATTATAATGTTGAGCTGCATGCAGGCTGTGGCTATGTGGTTTCTTGATCCTGACTCAACTCCTGGCCCAACCATGGGCTGGCAAAGCTGGTCTTGGAAGTAGTGCTATTGGAAGCAGTGATGTCAACTGGTCTGAAGTTTATCACTCATCATGGGATGCCTAAAATAGTTCCTAAAAATTTGACTGTTCACAGCAGGTGAAAAGCTCAGGTGGGAAAGATGAAAAAACCCTTAAGAATGCAGAAACTGAAATAAATCCCACAGAATCTTTTTTTTTTAAAAAAGTGTCGGATATTTTTGAGAGATTAATCAAAGGATTATCACCCTTACCCCTGGCCCTTGAAAGGATATTCACAATGTCTGAAAAAATGTGTATTGTCGTCCTCAGTCCACCACCTCCACCTTCCCCATGATCTGTGGAAGAAAAAGAAAGGATGGAGAGTTACCATGCAATGGAGGTGAGGCTCACCCTGCCGTGTGTAGAGTGTGTTCCTGGGTAAGGCAGTACTCCAAGATTTTTATTCCATGTTTGAATTCCTGATACTTGGGACACTGCACACAATTCAGGAACTAGATACTGACTTCAGTCCAGGAATGCTAATGCCAATGCAGTTGGCTCTGAATGTAACTTCAAGGCTTACTAACTGGCTTTGTTTTCAGTCCACAAGCATTCCTGCTGTTAATTAAGGGACTGTGCTCGGAAGTTATATATAAAAACATATTTTCTTGAAAAGATTAGGCAATTCAGTAAGATGAAATCCATGTAAGCAGAGAATCCTCTTCCAGTAGTTCATATAGTTGGGAAGAAGAGGCAAAGTGGTATATTATATAAAAATATTTAGATTTTGAAGCATTTTCTGAATGGGAAGCAATTTTTTTATGCAATAAGAAACAACCTAATGCAATGTTTTGCCCTTTAGTCTTGGTCATTCTGACATTCATATATCATCATAGTAACCCTTTCAAATGCCTTACTGCATCAAGAGCTCTGTATTTAGAATGCACGTATGATTTTTATTGGGTGACCCCTGTGCTTACATTTTCAAAATTCTCTGAGCTTTGCTCCAACACAAATGCCTTTCCATCAAACAGGCAACAAGATAAGATGGTCTGATGTGGTTTTCTCCAGTCAGAAATGCCATTTCCTGGTTTATATAAAACATAGATATTTTATAGGTTGTTAGAGTATTGAAAATTTTATGAGCAGAGGAAATCTGCTAACGAATTATTCTTCTAAACTATCCAGGAAGTGTATATTACTGGTCAGATTCTGATCTCAGACATGGTGCGCAGGAAGAATTGAATTTAGGTGTTAGATGCCTAGTAATGTACTCACTACAGAGGAAACTCAATTTGAGCATGAAAACAGCAAGTTACTTAAACTAAATAATAATGTTTGACCACTGGATTTCAATTTTAGTGAACTGTATATATAGGATAAAGGTGAAGAGGTGAATATTCTTTATGCTGGTTTGTAATATGTACCAATGCATTATACTATGATGATGTTAATATTCCAGGAAGACATTACAGGAATTATCAGAATAGAAGGAGAGACTGTTACAGTCATTTAACCTTACAATTGTATAAAGCTGCACAAGGAACTGAGTGAGCTCAATATAAAGGCTTTGTTATTTGCTCAAGAAGTAGAGGTTTTCCTTTATTTGCAATTTACCTAAGTTTTGTTGATGCTTCCAGATGCATTTTGGTGAAAGCCAAGGCAAGTTCAACCATCAAAAAAAAAATTTACAAACTAAGCCTAAAGATGTGTAGGACTGAAGAAGAGATGTATAGCAGTGAAGATCAGGCATGCAGGAGAAGTTGGCAAGAGGGAAAAGAGGGTATTTCTTGTGCAGCAAAAATGATCTGTTGGTTATCTTACATTACAAAGGTGTGCATTTCTTTAGAAACTCACTTTATGATTTTAGAAGCAGGTTTAAGTATCTTACTCCTAAAGGAAGCTTCTAAAATGGGTTTTAGCATCTGCTGTACCACCTCTCACCACTGTAAGTCTTGGCAAGGGAGAGAGAAAAGAGATGAAAAGTTAAGGACTGTTGATCATCCCAGGCTAGTAATTTATGTAGAAAGTTCTTTCTATCCCTTTTATCCACAAATATTGCTCCCATTCAATACAACTGGAACTTTCACTGTCTTCATAGAGTGTCTCTGATACTCCTAACACTGTTATTAATTTGCTGAGACTGCTGACATCCCATGAGGTCAGGTCTGCAGCTCCCTGCAGGTGCTGGGTCAGGCAGCTGTTCTCCCCTGCCAGCTGTTGTCAGGGCTCAGAGCCTGTGGAAGCTTCCCCTCAGTGGCACTGCACTGCAAATGGTAGGGGGTTTGTTTCTGAATATGGCCTAAATGTCTATAAAATCTGTACTTTCTAAGAGGTTCCTTTGGACGTGCTGACTAAACAGAAGCTTAAATAGCCACATGCATCATGGTATGAGAGAGACTGTCACAGTGATATTTATCTGTGAGCTGTCATTTCAAAAGGTAGAAGTGCTATCTTGCAAGATAGGCTTTGCAACGGTGCATTATTTATTAATTAATTAGTGATATGTTATTTCTTAGAATTTGGTTCTGTCCTCCTTTGTTCACAATCTTTAATTTAGACTATGGGCTTTGGTTTACTAATTTCACAGCTTCAGTAAAGTTCTGAGTTTTTAAATTTGGAAACTAATGTGTTAGAAATTGTAAGCCCTGTGCAGAGAGAAAGCTGGGGTGCACAACCAGATTGCATTGAAGCCTGAAACTGGAATATGCAGCCACACCAGCTCCCAAAATAGAGAATAAAAACCCACAGTATCCCTTGCTAAAGTACAGAGGACAGGGCCATGGTCAGTGAAGACAACAGATCAGATCCTAGAAGCAAGAGTACAGAGGCACCAATACTCTAATTTACTAATTAGCTCTGCCCTGCCATGTTGATGATTTTATGTTTCTTCTGGAGGTAGCTCAGATGTTGCTGGCTTAAGGTTTTCACCTGTACTCCTTATGCAGGACAGGCCCTTGGCCCTGTGACACAGCACAGCGTGGCCTGAGGGCCTGACTGTGAAAATGTTCTTTATACAATCACCAGATGTAACCAAATCACTGTACTAATGTGTGTTCATGTGTGCACTGATGCCAAAAAGATTTTTGCTTTTTAAACATTTTTCATATATTCGTAGCTCTGTAAACTACTGTTACACAGCTATGTATCTCCTTAATTAACTCTAGTGTGTTTCCTACCCTTTATCTTAGGTTTTAGAACAATAAGCTGACCTTCTAAACACATTCCTGAAATATTGTATAGTCTTATTGTCAGGAAGACGACCTACAAGAAGAACATTTTGTTTTCCAACCAGAATCTGAGAAGTCATAACAAAAAGTGGGGCAAAGAAGCCCTTGGACCAACTCCAAGGGTTTGACCCAGGGGTGGGTTACTGAGGCAACTGAATCCCCTATTGGATGTACCTATTAGATATCCTAATTAATCAACCTCATAAAATTGTGGCTATTGGGTGCTGGGTGTGCCCATCACCACCAGGACACCTGGAAGCTTCCAAATAAAGGTCTGCTTTTTACTTTACTATTCTAACATTGTTGCAAGGGGCTTTTTTCTCTTTTGATTATAGGCAACAGCACAACAGAGCACACATTCTTCTAGACCACCAGCACCTTGTCCTCTCAGCACCACAGGTATATTTAAAGGATATTCATCTTCAAAGCCAACCTTGTAATGTTTTGCTAAGAGTATGCTGAAGTTCTGCTTTCCAGGATCCAAGAGCTGCCCCTGCACTCCAGAGTTTGCTCCGCAAATCTCTCCTGAAAAGTCTCTGTGGCTGTAGGTATAGCTGCAATCCCAGCTGTAAGCCAGCCTGTGAAGTCACATACACAGCCCACATTCACAGTCCATATCCAAATCCCCATTTAGGGGATACTGTTTATGTTCAAGGCCTTAACAGGATAGGTGTCACGATCGGCTGATACCGGCGGGAGTCATGATGGTTCGTTTACCGATCTCAGAGTGCAAAAGACACACAACGGGGATTTCAGTTTAAATCAACAGTGCACTTTTATTGAGTGCCAACAACACGATTATGCGATAGAGGGGAGAGACATAAAGAGACAAGTGGGGTGGGGGCGGAATAGCTACCAATGGATGAGACGATGTCCTCGTGGTCCTCTGCCAATAGATCCGCCGGCATCCGTGGGGAGATCTCATCGGGGTTAATTCAGAAAGTCCCTTTATAGTCTTTTCGAAAGCGAGGGGCAACCGGCCAGAGGTGAGGAAATCTACAACTATTGTTGTGAAGCCCGTTGCTTTGGGATACGGGAGCAGGTGTACAGGACAGGCCATTCCTTCTCCCTTCAGTGCAGTCCTTCCCGCCGAGGCAGCAAGAACGGCGCCAGTGTGACCTGTTCCTCAGGAATGCACATCAGTCCTCAGCGTACCTGCAGGCAACACTCGGCAAACATCCCACCTCAGCCAGGCCAGGACTCCTGCGCAAAAGTCCTCTTTTCTTCTTGGGGTTTTTAGGGTTTTCAGTCTCTGTCCTAGTCGATGATTGTGATGCAGATGAGGGATTTTCAGACCATCTCTTACAATAGAGAATAAGGAAGAGTGGAAGATTGGTTTGGAATTGCCCCAAATGATTTGTTTCTGGTGTTCCTGAGACATTTTAATCATTACTTTACAGTCAGATCTCTTTGCTTCAGCAGTCCCATTTTTGGTGGTCCCTCGGCATTCCTATTCTCTTCAAAGTACGAGATTCCAAAAAAAGGACAAAATGTCTGCTTCACTCTTATTAACAAGCTACCAGCCATCTGTTGGAGTGATTAACTTCTAGAGCATCATAATTTACATGCCTTTTTAATTGTTTTGAGGCTTGGAGGTAATTTGTTTTCAGATATTTTTTTCACTATTGCAACTCCAAGCAGTGAACAACAGTGGTGGTGCTGGTGTATTGGGAATATCAATACTATAAATACTGTTTATCAATTTATAAAAACAATAAAATACTTAAAACTACGTCTGCAGCAACCCCCAACACTTAAGTGGTAATATAGGATGGCCATCTGTATCCTGGGGTACATGAGACACAGCATCACCCACTGGGCAAGGGTGGGGATTGTCCAACTCTGCCCTGCACTGGGGCGGCTTCAGCATGGGTCCTGGGGGCAGTTTTGGGTGCCACAACATAAAAAAGACATAAAGCTTTTGGAAGGTGTCCAAAGGAGGGCATGAGGATGGTGAAGGGACTTGACATGAGGCTATATGAGAAGCAGCTGAGCTCACTTGGTCTGTTCAGCCTGGAGGAGACTGAGGGGAGACTTCACTGAGCTCTTCAAAATCCTCCCAAGAGGAAGCTGAGGGGCAGGTACAGATCTCTTCGCTCTCATGACCAGTAGCAGGACTTGAGGAAATAGCCCGAAGCTGTGTCAGGAGAGGTTTTGGTTGGATATCAAGAAAAAACTTTTTGCCCAGGGGGTGGCTGGGCACTGGGACAGTCTACCTGGGGAAGTTGTCACAACACCAAGCCTGACTGCGTCCACGGAGCATTTGGACAGTGCTCTCAGGTACAGGTGTGACTCTTGCGGTGTCCTGCACAGGGACAGGAGTTGGATTTCGGTGATCCTTGTGAATCCCTTCCAACTCAGCATATTCTGTGATTCTGTGGTTCTGTGATTCTATGAATTGTTGTTTTCTGGTGCTTAACATCTATTTTCATGCAAAGAATTAATTTAGAATGACTAAGTGCCTAGATTATTTAACTTAATATTTATTATAAATAATTTGTTTACTAAAGTTTTACTAGTATTTCTTATGTTTAAAAGAATATTTCAGAACATAATCAGAAAAAAGGAAACAGTATATAGTTTAAAAAACCACCAGCTTAATCTCAGTTAGATGCTGCTGTTCATAAAGATCCAACACTGTTCTTGGGAGCTGTAATAACCTACAATGGAAGCTGTTTGCTGGATATGTATCCTGTGATTCATCATGTAAAAGCACACACTTCTGCGCTGCGTGAGAGAAAATAGCAGGTACAGAAAGACGTACAAAGTCACAGAAACCACTAAGAGGAAAACTCTACGTGGGCTTTTTGTATTAACACGAAGTCTTTGGATCAGAAAGGGCCAGGATAATTAAGATTTTAATTTTTATTCCAGTCATTTGGATTTTTACTTACTAATGTAGGCTGCAGTTTGCAGTTTAGCTGGGCTGCTGAAATTTTAGAATCATTGGGCAGAAGATCTCAGGTTTTCTTCTCATTCATGACTGGGGAGAATCAGGTTACAAGAAACTCTCTCAGTTGGGTTTAGATTAGGCAGTCTAAAGGACAGAAAACTGATCTAATTTTGTATGCACCAGGCTTGGCAGGATCTGTGTACCGCCTTATGATACTGGCTCATCTCTAACTGTTGAGAACTGACTCTTGTTTAGAGTAGACACTTTTTCAGGTTTTCTTTTTCCTCTTTGTTTCTAGATGTTTATCAGAGTCTTAAATGGGAACCCCATTCATTTTCAAAATTACATATTTTCAGTGCTTCTTTAGTATACAGTAGAACAGACTATTTCAGTTGGAAGTGATGTAAAACTTTCATCCAGTCCAACTGTCTGACCACTTCAGGGCTGACCAAAAGCTACAGCATGTTATAAAAGGTATTGTCCAAATGCCTCTTAAACACTGACAAGCTGGGAGCATCAACCATCTCTCTAGGAAACTGTTGCAGTGTTTGACCTCTCTCTTGGTAAAGAAATACTTCCTAAACCTCCCATGGCACAGCTTTCAACCATTCCTGTGTGTCCCATCACTGGATACCTGGAGAGAAGATCAGCATCTCCCTCTTCACTTCTCCTCCTCAAGAAACTGCAAAGAGCAATGAGGTCACCCCTCACCACCATCCTTCTCTCCAAACTAGACAAGACCAGTGTCCTCAGGCACTTCCCACAGGACATTCCTTCCAGCCCTCTCACCAGTTTTGCTCCCCTCCTCTGGACATTTTCACCTCATTAGAGTACTTGAACTGCAGGTGAACACAGGACAATACACTGGAGTAGCATCAATTTAGTGCAAAGGGAAGCTGGACAGGGAACAGGCCTTGCAGGGCTCAGTCCCTCCTTTTAGAGGATGCAGGTTACTAAAGTGAGAATATCCCCATATCATGATAAACATTGCAAGTTAAATTCTGCCAGCAGCTGCCAGTGGCTGTGGGTTTTGCTCTTTTCTCTTCCTATTCTCACTTTTACTCTGGGTGTGTAAAAAGCAGCTGCCAGAACAGGCACTTAATGTCTCTGAGCACCATCACATGTACAAGAAATGCTGTACAGGTGATACGTGACTCAAGAGGAGGCTGATGGACAGAAGTCTTGGTGACTGATGTCAAATGTGATGGCCAGCAGCCGTTGCAGGCTGGAACAAGCTGGAGTGCTGTGTTGGTAAGGGTAAGATGTGCAGCCCTTGGCTGGAGAGGGAGCTTGCACGAACCTAATTCTATCATATTTCTGAGGAAAAGCTGAAGTAATTTCCATGCCTCTGGTGTATTATCTCTTCAGAGAGCCCCTTGGAGGTGACTCACTCCTGCCTTTACATTAGAGGTTGTTGTTTGAAGTAATGACATATCTGTATAAAGGAAAGCAAAGTTATGGGAAGGGTCGCTTTACCCCAACCTACTTAATAAGAATCTAACTGAGACTGAGCACTTTCTATAGCATCAATTTGCCCAACCTTTTATCCAAGGACTGCATTGGGTACTTTTGGTTCTTCCTGCATTTACAAGGTCTGTGATCTGCCAGTGTAGCTCTGAGAAAACACTTGAACTTGGAAAGGAAAGAACATGAGTTTGTAGAATCATTGATATATCCTGACATGGAAGGGACCCACAAGCATTATTGAAGTTTAGCACCTGGCCCTGCACAGGACATCCCCAAAAATCACAGCATGCACCTGCCAACATAGTCCAAAAATCTTGAAGTCTTGCAGACTTGGTGCTGTGACCACTTCCTTGGGGAGCCTGTCCCAGTGCTCATCCGCCCTCTGGGTGAAAAACCTTTTCCTAATATCCAACCTAAACCTCCCCTGACACAACTTCAGGTTATTCTTTCGGGTCCTGTCATTTGTCACCACAGGGCAGAGATCAGTGTCTGCCCCTCCCCTTCCCCTCAGGAGGAAGTTGTAACTGCAATGAGGTCTTCCCTCAGTCTCCTCCAGGCTGAACAGACCAAGTGACCTCAGCTGCTCTTCATATGGCTCCCCCTCAAGGCCCTTCACCATCTTCAGGCCCCCCCCACTGGACACTCTCTAGTACTGTCCTTCTTATACTGCGGCACCCAAAACTGCCCCCAGCACTCAAGGTGAGGCCGCCCCAGTGCAGAGCAGAGCGGGACAATCCCCTCCCTTGCCTGGCTGGTGATGCTGTGCCTGATGCCCCCCAGGACACACTTGGCCCTCCTGGCTGCCAGGGCACTGCTGACTCACGTTCAACTTGCCATCGACCAGGACCCCCAGGGCCCTTTCCATGGCACTGCTCTCCAGCCTCTCATTCCCTAGTCTTTCTGTATATCCAGGCTTGCCCCAATCCAGGTGCATAATCCAGCACTTTCCCTTATTGAACTTCATGTAGTTGGTGACTGCCCAACCCTCTAATTTGTCAAAGTCTCTCTGCAGGGCCTCACTGCTCTTGAGGGAGTCAACAGCTCCTCCCAGTTTTGTATCATATGT
>VZTH01018651.1:192680-298800 GCA_013397815.1 Aleadryas rufinucha
GGGGATTGTCCAACTCTGCCCTGCACTGGGGCGGCTTCAGCATGGGTCCTGGGGGCAGTTTTGGGTGCCACAACATAAAAAAGACATAAAGCTTTTGGAAGGTGTCCAAAGGAGGGCATGAGGATGGTGAAGGGACTTGACATGAGGCTATATGAGAAGCAGCTGAGCTCACTTGGTCTGTTCAGCCTGGAGGAGACTGAGGGGAGACTTCACTGAGCTCTTCAAAATCCTCCCAAGAGGAAGCTGAGGGGCAGGTACAGATCTCTTCGCTCTCATGACCAGTAGCAGGACTTGAGGAAATAGCCCGAAGCTGTGTCAGGAGAGGTTTTGGTTGGATATCAAGAAAAAACTTTTTGCCCAGGGGGTGGCTGGGCACTGGGACAGTCTACCTGGGGAAGTTGTCACAACACCAAGCCTGACTGCGTCCACGGAGCATTTGGACAGTGCTCTCAGGTACAGGTGTGACTCTTGCGGTGTCCTGCACAGGGACAGGAGTTGGATTTCGGTGATCCTTGTGAATCCCTTCCAACTCAGCATATTCTGTGATTCTGTGGTTCTGTGATTCTATGAATTGTTGTTTTCTGGTGCTTAACATCTATTTTCATGCAAAGAATTAATTTAGAATGACTAAGTGCCTAGATTATTTAACTTAATATTTATTATAAATAATTTGTTTACTAAAGTTTTACTAGTATTTCTTATGTTTAAAAGAATATTTCAGAACATAATCAGAAAAAAGGAAACAGTATATAGTTTAAAAAACCACCAGCTTAATCTCAGTTAGATGCTGCTGTTCATAAAGATCCAACACTGTTCTTGGGAGCTGTAATAACCTACAATGGAAGCTGTTTGCTGGATATGTATCCTGTGATTCATCATGTAAAAGCACACACTTCTGCGCTGCGTGAGAGAAAATAGCAGGTACAGAAAGACGTACAAAGTCACAGAAACCACTAAGAGGAAAACTCTACGTGGGCTTTTTGTATTAACACGAAGTCTTTGGATCAGAAAGGGCCAGGATAATTAAGATTTTAATTTTTATTCCAGTCATTTGGATTTTTACTTACTAATGTAGGCTGCAGTTTGCAGTTTAGCTGGGCTGCTGAAATTTTAGAATCATTGGGCAGAAGATCTCAGGTTTTCTTCTCATTCATGACTGGGGAGAATCAGGTTACAAGAAACTCTCTCAGTTGGGTTTAGATTAGGCAGTCTAAAGGACAGAAAACTGATCTAATTTTGTATGCACCAGGCTTGGCAGGATCTGTGTACCGCCTTATGATACTGGCTCATCTCTAACTGTTGAGAACTGACTCTTGTTTAGAGTAGACACTTTTTCAGGTTTTCTTTTTCCTCTTTGTTTCTAGATGTTTATCAGAGTCTTAAATGGGAACCCCATTCATTTTCAAAATTACATATTTTCAGTGCTTCTTTAGTATACAGTAGAACAGACTATTTCAGTTGGAAGTGATGTAAAACTTTCATCCAGTCCAACTGTCTGACCACTTCAGGGCTGACCAAAAGCTACAGCATGTTATAAAAGGTATTGTCCAAATGCCTCTTAAACACTGACAAGCTGGGAGCATCAACCATCTCTCTAGGAAACTGTTGCAGTGTTTGACCTCTCTCTTGGTAAAGAAATACTTCCTAAACCTCCCATGGCACAGCTTTCAACCATTCCTGTGTGTCCCATCACTGGATACCTGGAGAGAAGATCAGCATCTCCCTCTTCACTTCTCCTCCTCAAGAAACTGCAAAGAGCAATGAGGTCACCCCTCACCACCATCCTTCTCTCCAAACTAGACAAGACCAGTGTCCTCAGGCACTTCCCACAGGACATTCCTTCCAGCCCTCTCACCAGTTTTGCTCCCCTCCTCTGGACATTTTCACCTCATTAGAGTACTTGAACTGCAGGTGAACACAGGACAATACACTGGAGTAGCATCAATTTAGTGCAAAGGGAAGCTGGACAGGGAACAGGCCTTGCAGGGCTCAGTCCCTCCTTTTAGAGGATGCAGGTTACTAAAGTGAGAATATCCCCATATCATGATAAACATTGCAAGTTAAATTCTGCCAGCAGCTGCCAGTGGCTGTGGGTTTTGCTCTTTTCTCTTCCTATTCTCACTTTTACTCTGGGTGTGTAAAAAGCAGCTGCCAGAACAGGCACTTAATGTCTCTGAGCACCATCACATGTACAAGAAATGCTGTACAGGTGATACGTGACTCAAGAGGAGGCTGATGGACAGAAGTCTTGGTGACTGATGTCAAATGTGATGGCCAGCAGCCGTTGCAGGCTGGAACAAGCTGGAGTGCTGTGTTGGTAAGGGTAAGATGTGCAGCCCTTGGCTGGAGAGGGAGCTTGCACGAACCTAATTCTATCATATTTCTGAGGAAAAGCTGAAGTAATTTCCATGCCTCTGGTGTATTATCTCTTCAGAGAGCCCCTTGGAGGTGACTCACTCCTGCCTTTACATTAGAGGTTGTTGTTTGAAGTAATGACATATCTGTATAAAGGAAAGCAAAGTTATGGGAAGGGTCGCTTTACCCCAACCTACTTAATAAGAATCTAACTGAGACTGAGCACTTTCTATAGCATCAATTTGCCCAACCTTTTATCCAAGGACTGCATTGGGTACTTTTGGTTCTTCCTGCATTTACAAGGTCTGTGATCTGCCAGTGTAGCTCTGAGAAAACACTTGAACTTGGAAAGGAAAGAACATGAGTTTGTAGAATCATTGATATATCCTGACATGGAAGGGACCCACAAGCATTATTGAAGTTTAGCACCTGGCCCTGCACAGGACATCCCCAAAAATCACAGCATGCACCTGCCAACATAGTCCAAAAATCTTGAAGTCTTGCAGACTTGGTGCTGTGACCACTTCCTTGGGGAGCCTGTCCCAGTGCTCATCCGCCCTCTGGG
The DNA here is from genome assembly GCA_013397815.1 of Aleadryas rufinucha. NCBI lineage: Eukaryota > Metazoa > Chordata > Aves > Passeriformes > Aleadryas > Aleadryas rufinucha. The sequence continues at coordinate 195,601 of VZTH01018651.1, forward strand.
TGAAAAACCTTTTCCTAATATCCAACCTAAACCTCCCCTGACACAACTTCAGGTTATTCTTTCGGGTCCTGTCATTTGTCACCACAGGGCAGAGATCAGTGTCTGCCCCTCCCCTTCCCCTCAGGAGGAAGTTGTAACTGCAATGAGGTCTTCCCTCAGTCTCCTCCAGGCTGAACAGACCAAGTGACCTCAGCTGCTCTTCATATGGCTCCCCCTCAAGGCCCTTCACCATCTTCAGGCCCCCCCCACTGGACACTCTCTAGTACTGTCCTTCTTATACTGCGGCACCCAAAACTGCCCCCAGCACTCAAGGTGAGGCCGCCCCAGTGCAGAGCAGAGCGGGACAATCCCCTCCCTTGCCTGGCTGGTGATGCTGTGCCTGATGCCCCCCAGGACACACTTGGCCCTCCTGGCTGCCAGGGCACTGCTGACTCACGTTCAACTTGCCATCGACCAGGACCCCCAGGGCCCTTTCCATGGCACTGCTCTCCAGCCTCTCATTCCCTAGTCTTTCTGTATATCCAGGCTTGCCCCAATCCAGGTGCATAATCCAGCACTTTCCCTTATTGAACTTCATGTAGTTGGTGACTGCCCAACCCTCTAATTTGTCAAAGTCTCTCTGCAGGGCCTCACTGCTCTTGAGGGAGTCAACAGCTCCTCCCAGTTTTGTATCATATGTGAACTTGCTATCTCTTCCAGTCCTATGTCCAAGTCATTTATGAAGATGTTGAAGGGCACAGGGCTGAGGAAGGAGCCCTGTGGAACCCCCCCAGTGACAGGTCCCCACTCTGATGTCACCCCATTCACTGTAACCTTTTGTGCCTGACCCGTGAGCCAGCTGCTCACCCATCACATGATGTGTTTATCCTGCTGTGGGCTGAACATTCTGTCCAGCAGGACACTGTGAGAGATGGTATCAAAAGCTGAAATCCAAAAGGATTACATCAACTGGCTTCCCTTGATCAGCTAGGTGGGTTACCTTGTCATAAGAGGAAACTAGATTTGACAAGGAGGGCTTCCTCTCATGAAGAGTGTCTTTGACCAATGACTTTGTTTTCTTCAGGTGTTTTTTCAACAACTCCCAGAATAATTGCCTCCATAATTTTACCAGTCAATGAAGTGAAGCTGACAGGCCTTTAGTTTCCAAGGGATGCACTTTGAAAAGGCAGTGAGATATGTGAGTATCAAACTCATGTTTTCAGTCACTGTATGGAGCACGTGCAGTCTGTCCAGCAGACTGTCAATGCAACTTCAGGAAACTGATTACTGTCCATGCACATCTAGTGCCATAGGGATAGCCATGTGAAATGAATGTAGCAGGACAAAGTGACCCATGGCCCAGAGTCTGGAACAGAGGGCAGTGAATTTCTGGAGCAGCCCAGCAGATCCCAAGCCAAAAGACTGCTCTTGTGTAATAGAAGGATGCTTCTGTGGCAGTGTGTCCTGCACTGTGTCCGTGCATCCATCTCCCTCGTGGTGTGACAAGGAGACATTTTTGTACCTGTTCCAGGCAGAGAAGGAGACACAGAAGACCTGCCTGTGCACACCAATCTCACCATCAGGAAGATATCTGAGTGTCATATCCCAGAGTCCTGTCTCTCCACATCTGTTTATGACCAATTGATGCTGACAGATTTTGTCCATCCATCCAAGCCCAGGTCTGTCACAGCCTATCCCAGAGTGTATCCCAGCTCTCAGCAGCCCTAGATGGACGCTGATGTCAGCTACTGGAGACGTTGCATGGTTGAGCTAGAAATGGTACTTGGCAGGAAACTATACTTAGGAACAACTGAGTGGCTGGGAAGAGAGGAGTTGTGGCACTCACTTTCAAGCCTGAGCCATAATTGCATGATCAGGCCCTCAACAGATGAAGTAAGGCCATGAGGAGACTGGAAAAACCAGGTGTATAATTATTATAGTTAATAATCAAACTTTGCTTCACAGGAGCTGCAAGCATTAATTCCTTCTTTTGCTTTAGAGGCTGTGTTTCTTCCCTTCTGACCCTTGCTGTCCACTCAGAGAGACTTTGAGACCCACATCTTCCCAGTCTCCCCTTGAGAGAGATCATTCTGCAGAAATCAGCAGGGGAGGCCATTTCTCATAGCCCCTTGCCCTATTCCCCATTCCACTAAGCTTCTTTTGTTCATTTTTTAAGACCTGCTGACATCACATTTCACCTCCTGTCAGCCCACAGCAAGGTTGTAACTACTAACTTGTTCAGCAAGGTCAGGAACCCAGTGCCCTTCCTCCCCTTCAGCAGAGCCAGCACGTGCTATGTGAAACTACTGTTTTAATTCCTATTCTTGCACTGAGATGGGTCCTATATTTATATAATTTCCCTCCAGAATAATGTGCTTGTTCTGCCTGCTCCTCTGAGCAAAGATTTGCACAAACAGGAGGGAAGGGTTGTGACTTCCACGGAGGTAGTCCTAATGAGAGCTCTTCACTTGTGCAAAAGCAGGGAACAGACAATTTGTAAGAGAAATGTCCCTCTTTAAAGAGGTCAACTCTCTGAAGAAATCTCCTTTAATGGTTTAATTTTAATATCTGTTTTTACCAGATCTTGGTTTCAATTAGAGAATCGAGGGGTATTTTCTAATGACTTCCCTAGCTTTAAAAAGAAAAGTTCAGGGATAGCTATGCAGTTAACTGTGACTTACACGTTTGTATAGCAACAGAAACTTTCTATGAAAGAAATTAAATTTCTACCTGAAGGAGAGTGTTTGTATAGATGACTTATTCAAATGTGCATATAAATTGTTTTGACAATTGTTTTGCAGGAAGGAACAGAGGTACATCAGTATTGAAATAGCTCTGGGTACTACAAATCTATTCACATGTAATTGGATTACCTCATGTGTCTGGGACCAAAAAAAAGGCTGAAAAAAACGAGCCTTAAGTGATGGAACAGATTTACACTGAATTTGATCTCTCCACATTCAGTAGTGCTGAATTCACCATACTGCACAAAAGAAACTCCCAGCTCTTACGGGAAGGGGATCAAGAGCAAAGTGTTTTAACAGGAGTTGCTTTTCCAGCAAGGCCATGTCTTCTTCTGTCAAGGCCATGCCTTCCTTTCTCCAGGCCATTCCACAGTGCAGGAGCAAGGGGGACTATTCCCATTTAGGCCAAAAAAATTTTAAATCTCCTAAAAGCTGCTCTGCTTTGCACTGAAATGGTTTCAGTGTCAAAGTTGGTGTAGCTGACTTCTTCCATCCACCACCATGACAGCTGTGGAGACCTTCAGCATGTTGCAGGGGTTATCCCCTGTGGTTCAGGGATGCCTGGAGGCTGGAAACCCTCACCTCATGACTGCATTCTTACTGTGGTCAAGTACACTTCTGGCTACTATTTTTAGTTACCAGTGTCTATCCCTACCTTGCTGCCTAAAGGCTACTTTGGTATTTTAATCTATTTTTTTCTATTGCATTTGCCCTGCCTCCACAGACCTGGGATCTGGCACAGCTGGATGAGAAGCTGCCTTGTTCAGTCAGACTCAAGGTTCATCTCATCTCAGACTCCATCTTTAATTATGGCTGATACCAGGTTTTCAGGAGAGGCAATAGGAACCTTTTACCTATGGGATCTGTATGTGAGACAGGAGATCCTGCTCAATGGCAGTCAGGCTTGGAAGGCATGGTTTAAAAACATATTTGTCAGCAGTAGTTGTGGCCACTCTGGGTAGTCTAACATCCATGTGCTACCAAATCTCACTTTGAATTGTATTTCTTGATTCTACATTTTCTCTCTGTCACTGACACTGAAGTGCGCAAACATTGGCCTTGCTGTTTTCTCCATTTCTCTGTTCCCGCATTTACCAGGACTGGTAGGAGTTGAAAATGTACTGGGTGTTTCAGAACATATCCAAAGCCAGCAAGTGCGTATCTGTGTGTGTGTGTGTGTCTGTGTGTGTCTGTGCGTGTGTGTGTAAGAAGTTCAGCTCCAATTTAAAAAGAAACAAATGCCATTCCCATCATTGTGCACTGTCAATGACTCATCACACTGCTCAGAGCAAAAGAAATGGAACAACAGTCCTTGTTCCCTTCTGCTGCCAAGTCTGTACCTTTGCCCGTGGGGAGAAGCCTGGTTAACTGCTGACACCAGCTCTTAGCTGAGGCAAATCACAGTGAACCCTTTGCTGGACATGTGGACAAACCCCTCCAGACACCCTGTTGCTTGTTTGTATTTGCACAAACAGGAGGAGGGCTTGTGCTCCTTGCCTTCCCAGCCTTGCTTCTGAGTGGGGAGGAGAGAGGGAAAAGGAAGACAGAGGGAGCATAAGAAGCAATTACATGTGTTCAGCTGAAGCATATAATTTACTCATCTTCCGATTCAGTGCTGTGGGCCTGTTGTGCAGTTTCCTCCCCCTTTCCGTTAATTGAGGACTAAAACCAGAACTGCTGTTTCAACGAGCAAATCACTGACTTGCTCACATGTGACAAGTGCCTGCCTTCACTGCTACTCATTTTTCCCTGCCAGAGCTCCTGCTGCAGCACGTACCCTTGGGACACCTTGTTGGTGCTGCACCTGCTCAAGTGCCTGAGGACCATGCCGCACCTATTATTATTTCATAACCTGCAGTGAAAATTGTGAATTACCCTCTGCAAGTGCATGCATGGCATACCACACAGAAAATGACTGCTGAAAGAGTGTCTGCTGCAAGTGGCATTGTAAGCCTGGGTATTCCCACCCAAGGGGAAGGAATGGTACCATCTTTTGCAGCCACAGTGTGGGACAAGGCCAGACATTTTGGTTTGATCTGTGTATTTCAAGGCACTCTAAGCCTCAAGTTCTGCTGGTAAAGTTAATTAATTCAGGCTTTGACTGACCTACTGGCCCCAACAGTGGCAGGAGTTGGGGCTAAGGTCTTCCACAGTGAGGTCCTTCCCACTTCTGCTCCTTCTCTCTTGTACAAAGCCAAAACAGTTGTGCCTTTGTGTATCATAGTCAAGAAAAATAACTACAAACCTGGTGTGGTTCAGAGCTCAAAGTGACTGTTATGCAAGATCTCCCATGGCTGCACCTTCATCCTCACTGGGCTGCACTCAGCTGCCCCATAGATCCTTCCTGAAAGAAGGATGAGCACACAGGGAAAACACTATCATCACTTTAGTCACAGGGTGCATCTAGATAGCATGGTAAATGTTTTAAAACTGGAAAGACGGAACATTTCGGTACAGAGAGAGCGAGCGTGAGAAATGGTTTAATGAGCTGCCAAGTGCTGAATCACAGCTGTGGATGTATCCACTAAAAGCTACTGGAGATGTCCCACATCCTGGGAATACCCAATGCGTGTGCACACACACGTGTACATGCAGACACTCTCACATGCACACAGACAAGCCTGGACACAGCCAATCCATGTCTGCTTGGTCTGCCTTTCGGAGCTGGCAGCATGGGAAGAAAGAAGGGATTGCTGTGCCTTTATAGCAAAGTCCAGAGAACAGGGTTTCTCTGTAGGAGCATCAGAGAATATCATCTCCCAAAGAAGGTAAGCTCTTCATTGCACAGTATGAAAAGGAATTTGGAAAAAGACTGCACTCTGCAATCTCCTCAGTGCACTCACCCGGTGTTTTCATTAGGGGAACTGGTCCCTGTGTGTTTGTCCAAACATCATTTCTCCCTCAGTTGTACAGTGTGCGGTGCAACATCAGCCACTCTTCAGCCCCAAGGAGGTGGCATTTCAGTGCTCTTTCACTGTCTTGCTTTGGTTTGACAGGGGCCATGGAAAGGTAAGCTGCTATAGTAATGATAATGATAGTAGATATTAACTTTGCATGGCAGGAATTTTAAAGTGAGCTACAATCTGAGACAGTTAACAATTGACTATTAGAAGTGAAGCCACAAGAAGACATCAGGCTGAGAAAATGCTAGAAATGGCTTAGCAAGGTGTCAGTGGTGCAAAGTCGCAGAGACACCTCTCTCCCAAGTACAAGTGGAGAAAACAAACAGGACAGGTGCTGGTCACATTGCTTGATGTATGACCAGAAGGTGCTCAGTGACTTTGCTGATGTCTGAGGCAGAGGAGGCTATGCAGGCCAGGGTCCTGCTTGGTGCAGTCACAAGACTGGATTAAATGTCTTCCTTTTTTTTTTTTTTTTTTTAATTAGGAACTTTACTGTATTTAAAGCAATCATCACAGATAAGTGAAAAGTCAATAAGTGAGCTCAGGCTGCACTTTGCCTTGCAATAGCTGAGCTGTGGATAATTACAAGATTACCCTGGGGGGCTGCTCCTTTACTCAGATGGATTTGAAAGCCAAAGCTTTGTGACATGGTGTGATGACTTTTTTAGAGACACAGTCAACCCCGTCTTGCTATCACCCTGTAGTTTGGTCGTATGAGGGTTGTTAGCTGGAAGAAGGGAGCACAGCAAGAACACTGTCAAGTGCTACTTGCAGCTAAGTTGCTGCTAGATCAGGTTTTTGAAGAATCTTTTATAAAGATGGCTATAAATAAAATAATAATTTATTCATACTGAAAGAACACATGGTAAGATAATTAAAATCTCCAAAGAGGGAGCCTGACATCATGATAAAAGGGAAGAAAAATCAGGAAATATCCAAAAATGACGTCTCAAACATCTCAATCAAAAAAATTAGATGAAAGAGAATTTAATCAGTTGCATCAATCACCATCAGCTGCTCTTAATAGTTAAACGCCTTCCTCTTCTTCTGTCCTCCAGAAAAGTTCATTCCGTTCTGCTCCCAGACGCTTTCTGCTGAGATCGGTCATTGCCTGATGCTGAGATTCCGGTGGTGTCCTTCCGTGCGGTGCCCGCTCCGAGCCGAGCCGAGCCGCGCACCGAAGCCGCGGCCCCGCTCCCCCCGCGCCGCTGGCACCGCGCAGGGCGCGACCGCAGCCAGGGACCGCTCACGGCTTCCCGGCAGCACGGCGCGCTCCGAGCTCCGTGCATTTCCTCAGCTGGAAGCGAGGTGAAGCCCAGCTGTCCCGCCCTGGAGCCAGCGCCCGGTGCCGCCGGTGGGACCGTGCCGGGGGAGGGCGCGGGGCCGCGGTCCCGGCCGGGTCCCCACCGGCAGCACGGCTCCACGGGAGGGCACTCGCGTTCCACGCAAACCCAGCCGCGACAGCATTTGTCTTTCTTTTAAAAAGGCAGTTTAGCTGTGACAGGTAATTTGGCACATTTCTCCCTGAGATGTGCCAAATGATTTGGCAGATATTTCGCATACGTCTGAAAATAGGAGCACCTGCTGCTGGCCTACGGGGGGGCTGGAGATGAGGGGGATTTCATTAGTTGCTAATTACAGGCCCTGTAACAAAACTCTCACATTGGGTGTGCCAGCCGGGCCCTGCAAAGAGAGACCCATCTGCCCAAAATGTACAGAGGCACTCACTTAAAAAAAAAATTCCTCCCAGGTGCCAGCATCTTTTCAGCCGTCTTGGGCAATTCCATCACCATGTAGTGATAAGGAGCATGATGGATCTGGTTTGTCAATCACACCACATGACTGCATTTGCACAACTGGCAGATACAGGCAGATCTGGTGTTCTGGTGGTAGAGGAACTCGTGAAAACTCCACCTCCTGCTCCAGGAATACAATTTTCATTTTTATGGACTCCTAAAGGGTCTGCTGAAGTCTAAGCTGGAGACAGAGAAGAATCACTAACAAAAACTTTATTAAAATATGCGTAGAGAGAATACGAAGGAATTTGCAACAGGACTTAATTGTGAGCATATCAGACTTCTGTAATCAAACCAATTGATTGCCCAAAATTCATTTTAGGCAAGATTTTCAGACTACAAAAAAAACTAGAGAGCTTTCAGAGACTGAAATAAGTAATAATAACAACATGAAACATAGGTAAAATACTAATGAAAATTATGCATTGAAATGGCTTTTTATATGCCTCTTTTCCTGATCAAGTAATTTTTGATTTGAAAAATTAATTAAAAATAGGACTTAATGCAGACAACAGTCTAGCCTATGTGTGAATAAGCATTTTGGCAACTGTAATCACATTAATTGGCAGAAAACTATACTGATGTCAGTCCAAACGCAGTGCAGAATATGAGTGCAATAGCAGTTGACAAAGTAAGGCAGGTTTTGCTCCTTTCTTCCTGTCTGCAAATCTACAGGACAGCCAGATGGCTAAAGTTGGATTATGTTTTTAACTAACTGAACTTCAGCATTTCCCGCTTTGAGTCATAGTTTTGGTCCTGTATTAGGATCCTATTAACTACACAAATGGTTTGGAGGAACCTTTGATTTTCTCATAATTGCTATCAGTGCCACCTCCAGTAAAGTCTAATGTCTATCTTTAATTATAAATATTTATTAAAAACCAAACCAAAGCTAAGAATCAGCTGTACAGAACACCAGGGAAAAGGCAAGCAGGAAGACAAGACCCAGCAGTCTGCTGGTCCACACCCCACAGGACCAAGCTGGGGTGTTATTTATGCTCATAGTTCAAACAGGACCACTGCCAGTAGCATTCTTCATATTTTCATGCCACATCTGTTCTTTATAAATTGAGTGCTGACCCAAAATGTCTTCTGAGAATGTCTACAGAAGAAATTTAGAAAAATTAAGATTTTCATCAGAGCAAGCGTGCATGTAAGATCAAATGAAGCATCTTTGCTCATTTAGAACATTTTCCCATCCAGTGGCAATGATAAAGTCCTGTTCCAGCAAAGCCTCAGGCTCATATTTGCATCTCAGCCCAGCATAGTGAGCACTTTGAATATTGGTGACAGAAGGGCTACACTGGACATCTCTGTCTGCTCTGACTGTCTCTTGGGGTGCCAGAGCTGGCCCCAGGGGTGCCCCCAGGATGCCCAGCTCTAGGCATTGGGCATCTTTGGGGGATTGGCTGGATGAGGGATGGGATGGGCAGGTATGGTAAGGTTTGGCAGTGCATTGCTGGCCTTGACAGTGCCTGTTTATTTTTCTCTGGTTATTCCACCTCTCTGTTCTCCCTTTTATCCAGAGAGCACTGAAAATCTGCACCTATAAAACTTTCAAATTGTGTAGTGGCAAGCCAAGTGCAATTTCAGGCTGTAACAATTTTAAACAGTAAATGTTACTTATTAAAAACCCTGTAACTCTTTATAATAGTTCAGAGAGTTGAAAAATAGGGATTTAATGCTGTTTATGTGGAAAGACACATTTCTTTCTTAATTTTACAAGATTTAGAGTTTATGTAGTCTCAGGCCAGGCAAATGGCCTGAGCCAGCCACAGAAGAGATTAAGGGTGGCCCTGGGCACAGGAGTTAGATCTCCAGTCTGTCCAGACAAACTCTTGCTGCAAAAGTGATTCTTGGAGGAGTTCATCAAAAGAAGTTCATTTTTAGTTCAATAATGGGCTGTTAAGAAGATGCCAAATGTGTATATCCAGTCATACGTAGGATCACTGGCTTATTTAATGCAGCAGATTAAAAGAAGTAGTCTGCAGGCAGAAAAAATTCCCCTTGCTCTAATTTATTCATATCACAGTTGGGGTTTTGAGGAGATAGAACTAATTTCCAAAGCCCAGATCAACAAAACTTTAATTTCTTGTCCAGTTTTGTCTTGGATGCAACCTGGCACTTACTCTTCATGCTCTGCTTCTTCCGTAGGTTAGGCAAGGTAAGGCAAGGTAGATATCCTATATTCGTATTAGACAGCACGTGGCAAGAAAAGACAGAAGTGTGTCCTCCTGGTAGTTTGAGACAGAGTATGTATTCAGTTACTAATAAAATCTATTGCTCTTTGAACATACCCTGTTTATTTTGTTTAGTTTTGATTTCAGGCTTTCATAACGAGCACAAATTTATAAATTGGTGAGGAACCTGAATGGCAGAGCTTTAATTTTTTCAAATATTAATTTTTTAAAAATTGTTTTCACTCCACTTGGGAAACAGTGAATTAATGAAAATCAGATCTTTTTAATTATAGTATCTGAACAGGACTTGAGATAGTCACAAGGACTGGGTCATCTGCACCATTTTACTCATTCCCTTTGCATTCTCTCTCAAGCAGGATCATATGTCTTCTTGCTGTTCTTGATAAAATCTCTAGACTGATAACAAAATATCTAGAGAATACTGCCTGCTGAAGTTGCATAACTATTTTAATTTTTTTTTTTCAGGATAAATTGTGAAAAGTGGCATTGAATTAATCCACTACTGAGAACATCTTAAAACTATAATGAGGACAAAGTGGTACAAAATGTATTAATTCTCAACGAATTCTTCATGATTGTAACCAGAATAGCAAAAGGCAAAATATTTTACTTTTTACAATGAAAATGTAATAATGACAGAAGACGTTGTAACTTAAATTGTTTGTTGCAGCAAACTTATAAATCACAAGGTCTTATTTGAATAACAAACTGCATTTTGTAGAAAATAAGTATGATACGAAAGCTAGTGTAGAAGTACTAGAGAGACACTGATCTGGTCATGTTGTTGTAGTGTAGCAGTTCCCTTTTTAGAGACGGTGAATTAACAGATGTTAAAGAATTATGAATCTGATCCATTGTTTAGTAATTTTAACACTTTACCATCTTGTTAAAGCTGAAACAATAATAAGACTGAAGGGGAAGGAAAGTCTGTAATGATGGATGCTAATAAAGAAAACAACCAGCCTGGGGAACTGGTCCAGGGAAATGCTCAGTTTGTCCATGAGTTCAGGAACCGTTTTCCTAGCTCTCCTGTGGAAGAAATGATTGTGATCACTAACACCTTCCTTCCACTCTCACGGCATCCCCAGTCAGAGCAGCTCCTGGCAACAGGCTTCAAGTTATTTCACTTCTGCTTTAGCACAGCACAGCTCCAGGCGCAGTTCTGCCTGATGGTGCAGCACCGTGTCAGACAGCTCTGCTTGTCCCTGTGCGCCCTGGGGTGCCTGTGCAGGGATTGCAGCATCACAGAAGGATGCTGCTGGGAGATGCCTGGCTTCCTCATGGGACAGCCACTAAGGAGACCTATCACTGTGTATAGGGATGTAACCCATAATCATGTCACCCTGGTGCCTGTGTGCATGCATGCTACTGCCAGCCTCAGAGCTGGCTTGCAATCATGACCATGACCCAACAGTACGTGCCAAAGAATCTCTGCCTGGGACAGCAGTTCACAGCTCTTAGTTTCTGTTGTCGTCATATTTTATTGCAGGAGTGAGGAAAACATCACCATGATGAAGAAGTGGCCACATGACGCAACTGACACTTGCCTGTTTATGTTGGGAGGGAGGTCCTAGAATCATATGAATATAGGGACAGATCCCCAAATGATCTATTTCCATGACAATTTATTATCCAGCACAGTCTGAAACCACCCACTGCAGAGGGGGTTTAACAGCAATTAGTCCACAAAGAGAAAAGGACTTAAAATTGTTGTCAGTGTCTTGTACTAAGGGTTTGGAGACAAGAAGCACTTCTCACCCCAAACCATACAAGTGGAATTCATATATGTGTGCATGTATATATGTGGTTTATAACAAGAACTGGATGGTGATAACCACTTCATGGCAGAGGTAACGATTCTCTTATCATTGCTAAGTGGAAAGACAATGTGTCTGATGGTAAAAACCAAGTTATTCCTGCTTTTAGTGCTGTTTTGAGTAAAATTCTTAATGTTCAGCCACTTCAAGTGAAGCAGGGAGCTTAGCTGTTAAAGATGGCTTAATGATAAAAGAGAGCTGGAAACTGGCTTACAGTTACCCCTGCAGGGCTCCCGTAGTGCCAGTCTGGTGAAGATCATTTTTCAGAGAGCTGGCCACCTCTAGCATTTGGCTGTGCTACAGGAATGCAAATTGTAATTAAACAAGTTAAAAATACTTTTCACGGCTTGTTCAGGGTGAAAAATACTTCCTGTTCTGTAAACCTGTGAAAACTAAAGCAGCTCTTCTCCCAGAAATGTTATTCCAAAGTACTGGCTTCATTTTAATGAGTTGGGAGTATTTTGCACAATTTTCTTCAAACCTTTTCCATGCATTTCCACCAAAAAGGTTGCCGTTGTTGTCCAAGTTCTGTAGCAGGGACTCACTCTGCTGAGTCACTGCAGCCTGCTGACAGACCCCACTCCTGCTCTCAACTTGGCATCCAGCTGAGCCAGCTGGTCCACAAAAACAACTTTTCCTAATTAGCCATCTCTATTGACAGGTACAGGACAGCTCTGTTGTGAAAATGGTACTAGACAAGGAATGGCCAAATAATGGGAATAAACCAGTAAAGCAATAGTAAAAAGGAAGGAAGCTCACCCATCACAGGCCATGCTGTGAGTGAAGCGTAATTTCCCTAGTGTGCATTTCGTCAGAGGAAGTACAGGCAGCCATACCCCGGCCTGCTCAGCAGCAGGGTGGGCACACATGCAGTGAAGGAACCCTCACTCTGCCTTCAGTCACAAATGAGAAGAACATGTGAGTCCTGTGAAGCTGGGACTTACAATGGGCCACATCAGACTGCTGGCAAGGTGCCCTCAAGACATTTACCTGATCTGCTCTGCCAGGATGACCAGGCAGAGAAAATCAGATTTGACTGACCATGAAACTCTAACCTTGCTACTTCATGTGCAAATTGATTTCATGACTCTCAAAACAGCTTTCTGAGGACAGTGCTTGTTGTGTACCTCTTAAACACGCTTTTATGGCAGTGATGTGTAAATAGCCTGGAGACAGGCATAACAGTCCTGATAGACCTGCTGGACTCAGGCATTGCCTGACAGCATCATGACCATAAAGGCTGCTCTGTTTCTGTTCCGCTATACATATGTGAATTGTTATTTTGTCCTCTGTTCTCTCTTCATTCACCACCCTCCAGTAAATTTTCTCAGTCAATGAAGTTCTTGTGTTCTCTGTACTGTGAGTTAATGAGATGGATTCGATGATGTGACAGCCTGTGATAGCATCAGGATGGCCATGATGGCTGGTGCTGGCCTCTCCCATCTAGTGCTCTGAGGTAAGGGAAAAAATTCAGCATGCTTTATTACAACCCATTAAGAAATTTAATTTTGGAATAACACAAAGGAAAATCAGAATTTGTTTTTCAGCTTTTTTGTTTGGTTTAGGTTTTGTATTTTATTTTGTTTTGTGTGTATGTGAGAGAAAGTCAGAATTGATATAAAGGCTGTAAGCTGTGAATATGGGTTAACTTCAGAAATAAGGTTTCATACTTGGTAACTTAAGGAGTTCCTCCTCACCTTTGCCCTCAGAAGTCACAGAGAACATTAACTGATGCCATGCAGCATTACATTTGACGAGACTCATTAAAGCTAACAGGAAGTTGCTGGTAATGTATAAAGGTAAATACTGATGTAATCTACTCACACAGTGGTTCTACAATCCCCTGCTGATGTTCCCAGTGACTGCAGATTAAACTGTAAAGCAAGGGCCCTTCACACCTAGGGTGCAGAATTGCGCTTGTCAGCATGTTTACAAAGTTCTCTCGGTTTTCTGGGACAGTTTGGCTCATCTCAATCGGTTTTTAATCACCTGTGATACTTCATTTACAGTACCAGTGTAGCTATGAGAGAATTAATTTTCTGTCCATGATAGCTGTTAGTGTAATTAATGCCTTGCTTTTAGTTGCCAGATCAAATTGCTTAGCGCATTATTTCATGTGCCACCCCATGACAGAGAAGTCCAGAAAGGTATGCTTGGCTTCTCCAGAAAAAGGGTGACTCAAAGATAATTTGCTAAACAAAATTTTCTTCTGTCCTGAACCTGTAAAGAAGCAGAGGGCCCAATAAGGATAGTGAGCACGTGAATGCAAAATGGGTAAAAAGGAATTAATTATGCCTAGTTTACTTCCAGAATGACTGGCCATCTTGGCTCTGATAAATCAAGTGACACTGTCTTTATTAATCAACACTGGTGTTAACATTAAAAGGGAAAAAGCTGGAAAGTAATTAGGAGTTGGCAATAAGTCATCATGCAAGACAGAGAACAAAGGACAGGATCTGCTGTCTACTCACTCTGGTCTCTCTGTTTCATGCCAGTCTGGGCTCACTCCCCACAGTCAGCAGAACCAGGCAAGCACAAAGGTGAGCTTCAAACTGCCCCTGAGCAAAGCCTCCCACAAATGTCCTTGCTGCTGCTGCCATCTCCCATGCAGGCTGAAAAGATCTGCCCTCCCACTTGCACCTGAGTATGAGGCAGCATCACTGCCGGCTTCAGAGCTGCTGCGGGAGGCAGAAGTCACAGGGTGAGACAGGGAAGTGAGACTGCAAAAGGAAAAGGAGTGTGGCACAGGCAGAGCAGGACTGGATGCTGGTTTTGTCATGAGAGATCCCTGGATATTTCTGTGTGTTGCTCCTGAGCTAGAGAACAGGAGTACAGGGATCCACATACAAGAAAAAGGCAAGAAGCTGCCAGACAGCTGTCCTGTCATGTGAAAACTGCAGAGGGGGTAGGAAGAGGTGGGAGGAAAGAAGTACATAGTGCCCACATCTCTTTTCAGGCTATGAACTGGGATATAGAACACAAATAGCTGAAAGATCAACAGGGTGCTTTTGGAGCCATGAGCTTCAATTTGAATGTGCTTAAAAATTGGTGTTGGTCTACACAGTCTTTTGCAACAGCAGCTCCACTGGTTACAGAAGCCAGTGCAGAGTCAAGGGCAAGTCAAAAAGGCCTGTCCTTGCTGCCAGACCTCTGCACCCCTCTCTCAGAGAGCTGACTGCTGCAGCTGCATTAGCCAATACTGCCGGCTCATCTTGTTTAGCCCCACGTCCATGCACGACTGTGCCCGTGGTGAAGGAGCAATGTTCTCAGGACATCCTGAGATAGAGATGACTCTCATGGAGCTGAAATCAGGATGTGAATAGGTTTGTCTCTCTTTACACCTTTGCAACCCTGCCATGTTTCTGGCCTGACCTCCCCAAGCTGGCCAGACACAACAGCCTGAGACCACAGCATGACCGGGAGAAGGCATATTGATCCTCTCCTCCAGTCATGGCCCTTCCTCCCCTCTGTGTCAGGACTGGGTGAATGGGTGGCATTTACAGTATTTACAGATATTGTATGCCCCATGAAGAAGCTTGCTGGGTTGGTTAACCCAGGCAGCTCTCCACATGCTGCTGTCAAGGTCCCAGAGCTTTTGTGGGCAAAAGTTGGCAGGACACGCAGTATGACACTGGTCCTTCAGTGACAACCTCTGTCCTTGAACACTGAAAACTGCAGGCTTCCATCACATGGAGAATCATCCTGACCCTGCTTTTATATTGTTAAGATGAAGCAGAAACCCTACCCTAAGAGGCTCTGGTCCTTCAAGACAGCCCCTTAGATAAATACCTTATACCTAAGCAGTTAATTAATTTTAGAATGACCTATTAAAGAATATATAATGTTTTCACATTACAGCTAAATATCATCTGTAAAAACAAAGGTGTTTCAGCAAATAAAAACCTTGCAAAAATAGCACTTGGAAAAGTATACTTTTAAACTTCCAATGATGTTTATTTTTGAAGCCCTGAAATTTAATTTATGTGTTGAATAAATGCCCTTCAAATATCTTAGTTACCATTCACATCACAAAGGGTAATATGTTCTCTTCTGTTCTTTAGCAACATCAAAAATAACCAAGTCCATCCCTTCAGATGCTGCTGGAGGTGTGTTTTCCTGCAGGATGATAGGAGATGAAAAGAGAAAAGGAGAAATACATGTCACATCACAGTTCCTGAGAAGCTTGGGTCATGCTGTCTGTTTCAACATTGCAACACACTGAGTTCAAAGCAAAAATGGTTTCATAACAAAGGGACATTCGTGATGAATTGTTGCCATAATGTGTTGCCATAAGGTTTGCCAGGATTGGTGTGCTGTCAGCGGCAGTCATCCTATAAAATACATCCCAATTGTAGTGCATACAGGAACTGTCTGTGAGTGGTTAAATGGTAGCTGTATGAATACATAAAAATGCTGTTGCTGATGTAGAGCATTTGGGTAGCAGTAAATAAAGCAATCCCTTTAATCCTTCTACTTCCTAGGTAAATAGTGGAGGTATTTGCATAGGCATAAGCAACATTAAAAATGTCTGTGGTACCATGAAGAAATGCAGCTCCACCACAGGGAAGTTTGCAAGAAGAGATAAAAAAGGAGCTGTGAAATAGGGGAAGCAGGAAGGAGCTATAGACCAGTTATCCAGTCAATGAGTCCAGTGAGGTCAGTAGTGGCTGTTGTTCATAACCCCCACAGCTCAAGCTGCTGTCTCTTGGCCGCCTCTCTGGAACATGAAATGAAACCTGAGTTGTGTTGTGGGGGTGCCATACCCTTGCTCCAGAGGTGCAGGAGGCACCTCTACTCTGTGCAGCCATGGAGCTTCCAGCCAGCTTTGCAGATGATACCACTGGTGATGCAGTTGGGGCAATGAAGGAGTTTGTGTGTCCTGTGAAATCCATGCAGGAGACAAGGGAATATCCATGGGACTTATTTGTGTCAGGTGGCCTCCACACACAACTGCAATGTTTGCAATAGCCAAGCTGGCTATTCTAAAGCTGGTTCAGACCTGTCTATAGACACTGAAGAACAGAAATAGCCTGCAGGCAGTTCTACTTTAAGGTATTTCTGTCAGTGTTTTCCAGCTCATAATCATACAGCAGAGTGAATAGGAAGTTTGCTGGCTTGGCTAAAGGTCCTCCACATCACTATCCCCCATTTTGGTCATGTGCATTACAACTCAGCTCTGTTTCATTTTGTAAACAAAAGAGACCAACTTTAACGTGAAGACCAAATAGAGGTACAAGCCAATAGTAGTTATATATAAAAGAGGTAATCTCTGTCCTTTGAATGAACCTGGAGAGCAGCTCAGTACCCCTACTGTCTAGGGGCAAATAGTGTCTGTCTTCTTCTTGAGGCATTAGTCCTTCTCACAGAAGACCACCCTCATTACCACACTGCACCCTCTCCATGACACTCTCAGCAGAAAATTCAGTACAAGGAACCCAACTCTGACTCACAAAGAGAAAGACTGCGCAGAGGGTAAGAGCTGAATAGGAATAGGAAGGGAATGGGGAAATAGAGGGTTGTGTCTGCAAAAGCTGGGTGCTGTTCTGGTAAGGATGGTGAGGTTGTGCTGCCATTCTTCAGCCTCCTGTATGGGTAACAGATGGAAATGTGGCCTCTTGAAGCCCAGCCATGAGAAGGGTCTAGTTTCTGTGAACCTGTTCAGTATGTTCATCAGGGGTCTGCATGGTGACACAGAACCCCCCTCTCACAGCAAATGTGCAGGTGACACTGAATGAGGAAGATTACCCTTGGCAGGGAACAGCAGCACTTCAGTCTAGAGTCACCTTGAAGGTAAGACATCCAAGAGTGTCAATCCAGACACCAGAGGTTCAAGCCAGCAGTAGCCCCATGAGGCTTAGCCATGAGAAGCAGAGGGTTTGTCCACTGGGCAGGACAGTCAGAAGCACAGCACAGCTGGGGAGTGCCAGGCTATGTCACCACCCTGCTGAAGTGAACCAAAGGACTTGCAGAGGACTGCACGTAGAGGCACTTGCTGGGAGCAAGGCCAGATGCCCACTGAAATGCATCAGATGGAGAAAGGCTTTTGATCAAGGGATGCTTTCATTCCCCTGTACTCGGTGCTACTGCTCTCCCAGAATAGAGCCTGGCTAAGGGAGGATTTGGAAATGAGGTCTAGGAGAATACTGACAGGATAGACATGGCTGCCAAGGGGAGGCTTGAGGAGCTGATGTTCAATCACTAGAGAAGGGGCCAAAGGAGTGATTGCCTACAACAGCTCAAAGGGGATGTAGAAACATGACAGAGCCAAATTCTCCCTGAAAGATGATACAGACAACAACAATGGCTGCAAGCTATGCCTTGAGAAGGTCAGAATAGACATCAGGAAAATTCCTTTCCTAGGTGTGGAGTTCAGCACAGAAGCAGGCTGGAAATCCTCCCTGAAGGTTTTCAGGACTGGAAGGAGCCGGAGACAATGAGTGGGTAAAATGCTGCATAAAGCAGTTCTACTAACAAAAGAAAAAAAGGTGTAAGACTAAGTTCCTGTGTTATTTCTTAAAATTCAGCTATGGACAACAGCTGTACTCAAAACGAATCTGCACAGCTCTGGGATTTCACAGCAGGGATGCTGTACTCTAAAAGAAGCATGTACATGGTGAGGAGTGCCGTGGCGAGCAAGGTGGGGATCTGTCACAGGTCCTTCCACTGCTCAGAAGTGAATTGCCCAGCTCCCTGAGTGCCTCTTTTCCTCCTGCTCATGGGGAAGGGTAAAAAGGTGCCTGAGGCAAGGAGAAAAGGGCATCTTTAATGCAATTAGGGCTTGGCTCTGCTGTAAACCTTTTAATGAGGCACTGAGCATATGGTTCCCTCCTTCCATTGAAAAAAAAGAAAGACTTGTTGATCATTCAGCAGTGCCCCACATTTCTGCCACTTTGCTGCAACCTGGGCAAAGGTTTGATTGCTGTGGGGCACAAGAAGGAGCAAACAAACTTTCACTTGCTCCTCCTTGGGCCCTGCAGTGATCAAACCTCTGCCAAGGATGAAGAAAAGAAGCTGGGCCTGCTGGGACCCACACTGGATCCACAGTACATCATAACCCAGGTATGTTTCCATCCCTTCCACAGACCCCCTCCCAGGGTCTGAGAAAAACCACTGAGAGGTGTCCCAGCAGCCAAGGGAGGGCACTGCCTACACCACATTTCTGAAACCTCTTCATGTATCCTGCTGCAGAGTTTAAGGTGCACAGAGTAAGCCTTGAGCACCAGCTTGTGTCGGTCTGGTGTTTTTGCTGTGCAGATGCACCATCCTACTGAACCAAAGGACTGAAGCAAGCACTGCGCCCTACCTGGGTCATGCACATGGAGCTCAGTTCCCATTTGACAAATACATCCATTCACTGGGGGTTTTTTATTTTTCTAACTGGGGTTTTTTTTATTTTTCTAACTGGGGGAGAAAATCACCCATTACAGTGTATTCTCCACGTCCCCAGACCCACATATAATTTCCAGCAGCTCTCCTCAGCATTCCACATTATAAAATCAATCTCTATTTAAGTAAGAGAGTGATATTTATTTCTTAATTTTTAATAATGTATTTTGTGATTTGTTACAGCCCTCAGTGTTGTATTATTTGTTTATTGTGCCTATATGGTGCTCTGCTGCACGGTAATAGAGGAGCTACAGAAATCAGAGACCTAAGCAAAACCAAGTTCAATAATTTTTCTACATCTAGGACTAGACCCAAAATTAACAAAGGAGGAAAACTGCAATGCAGGAACAATACCATAATGTTTTTGCTCCCAAGTTTTAATGGACTCAGTGGAAGCAAGCTACAATACTCAGAAAGATCAATCATCACTGCAAGAAAAATTAGAACTGGATCTTAACACATATCTCAAGGTGTTTCAGAAATATGTAATTTGCTGTGGAGTTCTTAAAAGTTAATAATAAATTTGCATACAGGCTCAAATGAAACAAGTATCAAGATTTTCTTTTCTTCCCTTTCTTATATTCTCCCTGCAAAGGTGGTTCCCTTTCAAAATACACTAAAAAGCCTTCATCTCAGGGAAAAAGAAGATCAATTTACCTCAAAAATGCCTGCATTCATTAGGTGATATCTCAGCACCGTACATTTGGTAGCAAAGTTCCCACCAACTTCAGTAGGCTAAAGTTTAGCGCAAGCAGCTGAGTTAATTTATCACTGAAACTTGAAAGCATGAAAAGCAGGGGTTCTGGACCTTGCCTGCACTTTGTGCTAACCCTTGGGGAAGTCATGGTTCTACCTGTCCAGGCACGACAGCTACAGCATGCCTGCTTCCCCACAGTTTGGCTGCAGAGAACCCCAGGGGCAGCCCAGGGACACAGCCCCAGCTTTTCATGGGAACAGTGTTAGTGATCACACTCTTGTGTGGCGGGGGGGGAAGAGAGCCAGATGTAGAGTGTATTTACTCACAATGGCCATACAAATCCCCATCCTTCATGGTGCATGGTGCATGCCTCTGGTACAGAGAGGAGGTGGAACTGCCAGGAATCAGCAGTGTAATGACTTTTCCCTTTGGGAAACTTTTACTGAACTAAACAAAACTGGTTCTGGTGGAGCTGGTTCACATTTCTCATACTTTGATCACTCAGTTTACAAACTTCAGTATTTCTGACATCTCTCTGTAAAACTCCATTCACTTCCCTCAAGACAGCATTGAAAAGATTTTTGGCCGACTTTCCATGTTGCTTCTTCCCCAGCTCCACAAGCACTCCTGTCCTGCAGAAATACACCCTTTTTCAGGGCTATTTTCCTGTTGCTCTGAGGCCTATCACTGCCTCTGAGTGGTGCCCCAGTTGCCAGGCCAGTCTTTGATGAATGTCATACCATGGCACTGTGCCCTTCACTCCACTGCCAGGTGCCTGCCTGCTGGACTGCTCTGTCTTCACAGCTGACAATAAGACAGTTTATACCCTGACTATCAGGATATTTGGGGTGTTGGCTGAGCCAGCAGCAGAGGTGATTGTGTTGAGCCTTCCCCTGCTTGCCACAGCCTTTTGAGGTGTTGTGCTTCCTCAGACACCAGAATGAGAGTAGGACAAATTACTTGGTTTCATTTCTGCTTTCTGTAGCTGATGAAATGGGAGGGTCTAGGCAGGAATTACAAATCCAGCAGTGAGAGACTCAGCAATCTCAAAGCCTACCTGGAATAGTTCCAGATGGAAAAATGCCATTTTCTTGTCCCCAGGAGTGGCTGTCTGAATCATATCTAGAGGAAATTCCAAGAAAGCAATCTTTGGATCATGGGTTTCTGTGGAAGGTACACCTTTGACGTCCTATGCAATTGTCACTAGCCTTGGCATCAGGTCTGGTTTTGCCTCATACAGAATAGAAACTCTCCAGTTTTAATAGAGAATGGCATACAGACAAAGCAAAGCAATCTGAGTGAGCGTCTTAATTTGGTAACTCACTGACTGACCTCAGTCAGCCAAGGCTAGTTACAGCCAGCCACAGCTGGCTCCAAAAACTTTTCAGCTCATCAGTGTCAGAGCTGAGTCTTTGGCAGGGAGAACTTGAGCCTGGCTCCCTTCAGAGGCTGTGTCTAGACTAGCCAAGCTCAGAGTGAGCAAGGTGAAATGAATGCCCCACTGAGGCAGAACAGCAATGCCATTTACTCTCTGATACACGAATTTGAGGGCGTGTTTTGTGGTGAGGGCTTAGCAGCAGACCCAGAGGGTGGTGAGTGCTCTGGCAGCCCCATCTCTGTCAGAGCTAGTGCTGCCTCCCCAGCCAGTGTGGCTTGTCTTCTGACACTGTGATCCTCTCATCAAATGCTGCCACTGAATGAGGGCTTTAGCACACATAACCAGACACAGCTGCTTCCTTCTTGCAGGGGGATATGCTGGTGCTTCCTCTGCTGACCTGCCTTGCACCATGACACAAGGTCATAAGAAGTGTCCTGCTGGATCCAAGAGACAATTAATCTCTCCCTGCATTGTGTCTTTTGTGATGGTGCACTGGGAAGGCTTGTGAGCCAGGCCATGACCTGCCTGGCCAACCCCTGCCCCCATATGCAGATTTCCACACACTTCCCCAGAAGAGAGAGATGTGGTGGGAGAGATCCAGAGGCTACCTCCCTGCACAGCTCTTCTAGCAGCCCTTTTAGGATATTCTATCCTCTAATTTGCCCAACCCCACATGGGGCCCACTGCCACTGTCCACTTCTGCCATCTCTTGTAGCAGCAAATTCCTATGCCCACCTTGTAGAGAAATGTTTTCTTTCATCTGCTTTAAACTGGTCTTTGTCTAGTGCTCCCTCTTTCCAGTTTTATGGGATTTGAGATTTAGCGAATCACAATATTGAATTCACCTTATTGCTGCCTACATGGTTTTGTAAAGGACATTGCTTCTTTCCATGGCTGCAAAGTAAACATCCTGAAACAACATTGGAGATTTCCATTCCCTTTTCTGCAAAAGAGAGCTGCTAGTCACAGAATTCACTGCTCATTTAAGAGAGTAGCACATGTTTTAGACGTGGCTTTTAATGACAAGTGGTGTTTTCACATGATTAGTTTCTGAGTTTCTCACAGGTCCTTTCCCCAGTTAACAGCTCTGTCTGAGGGAAAGGAATTAGCTACTTCCCTGTCTTACCTACCTGTGAAAATAGTGCCAGGGACACACCTGCAATTTTAGCTCAAAAGCCTTTGAAAAATCATAGGTCAGTTTTGAAAACTACCCATGACTTCTTTAAGCTACATAAATACTTTTCTACTAGTAATGTCTTGTTGTGGTTTTGAATTAATCATTCAGACATTATTCTCATTAGTGCTCCCCTGTCAGTTAGCCCTGAAAACTGTATGGCACGACTTGCTGAAAAGTACAGAGCATTTTGATGACAAACTTCAGCAAGTCTGGTCATAGATACGATGGCCTCACTAACTAGTCTGTACTAGCACTCTCTAAAGAAGAGCGGGAATCTTAAGCAATCTATCCCAGAAATCTGCCTACCTACCAGTTTCTCCCTCTGGAAAACAGACCAAATAAAACAGGCTGACTGCAAAGGGACTGCCTTCATATTAATTGGCCCAAATTTGTAAGATGCCTTGAGATAAAAGGTGCTATGGGGACTCTGGGAATGGAGCCAAAACATGTCTCCCTGATGTAGCCTTGAGTAATTCTGTGCAGCTCTACTACAGGAATGATCTTTCTATTCTTCTAAATCTGCTGGCTGCCTATGTTGCTTCATTTCATCTTAGTTGTTAGAAAACAACTAGCTCAAGGCCTTGAATCAGCAATAAATTAACTTTGTTAAACAAAAAAACATATCACACCCAGTAGATCAACTGACCTTTAGCCCTGAACATAAAACTGAGAAGTACATTACTGTTTGTTCTGTGACGTACCAGGCAACTCTCTGCTCCTTTGCTCCTGGTGTTACTCTCAGCTACACTATCACAATGCCACAGTGATTCAGACTCTGAATAACCTGTGGGTTTCTGCTCCTGGAGCATGTTAATAGGTTAAGCTCACAGTTGCTAATTTTACAGTATTTCAAAAGATGGTTATATATTTATGCATTATTTATTGCACAAATCTAGCATGATACATTATTTAGAGCAGTACTAACAGTATTTATTATTTATTATGTTCCTATATTAATATATATTATTTCAAGCAAGACTTTTCGCAGTGTTGTTTGTTGACTTCAGTTACTGGAGTTAGTATTCTGCAGAGTAGACAGTACCATCCTGTGGGCTGAGACTGCTGAAATCTAATTACCTTGGCCAAGAAATGCCATTCGCTTTTGCCTGAGCAATATTTTATAACTTGGGGATGGATTGTGGCCAGCTCTGTCTGGGTATACACAACCATGGACAGGGATGCAAGGTATCTGCTCTCCTCCTCTATGTGGTGTGCTAGTGAAGTCCCATAGTCCCAAGTTTCTTTTCCTCTGCCTGTGAGCCTGGGCAGACCCACAGACTGCTGCAGCTGCTACAGACATCCAATGAGTTGTGGACACAGCTGTCCCCTTCGTTTTCCTCCCTTTGAGGGAAACCAGAATCATGGTAAATAGAAAATAGCACAAGCCTCAGCTGATCCAGGCATTAGCCGGTTAGGGAGGTGAATTCTTGAAATGACATTGCTATTGCAGCAAAAGCTCTAGCTTAGAGTTATTAGACCTTCACAAAAAGGTCTTGCTGAAATAAATTATTTTTGCTGGGGAATAGAACTATACAACAAAGACATGTCCAGTCCTCTGTGGCTTAATCTCAGCATTTGACCTCTTGTCTTGGAGGAACAGAGCCTGAATGATCTATCTCTGAAAATAGCTACTCTTGGGCAAATCAGAAAGAAATGTTGAAGATTGTAAAGGGCTGGAAGGCACCTTGTAGCAAAAATAGGAACCCAGCTTGAATACAAGTTTCAAAACAGTGGAGACCACAGCCCCATCCCTCCTCAGGAGTGCTGGCAAGCTTCTCCCTTAAAGCATGCGGTGGAGGCTTCTTCTGAAGAGTGTTCAGCTTTGAGTGGTCTTCAAGACCCACCTTCCATTCCCACCCTGTCAAACGCACTGCCAGCCCACCTCTACATACCTAGAGCCATGTCCAGTGGTCTGATTTGCTTACATGTCGTTGGGCTTATTCAAGAAGTACCTGTCCTGCAGTAGGCCTCTCTCCTTCCAGCTCCACCACCCTGGACCTCATTTCTTCAGGCTGGCACATTTTACTTGCACCTTCTTCCATGACTTGTCATTGCAAGAGGCTCTGGAGTTCACTCTGAGACACTTTCCACTTGGTGGTGGCTGTTTGCCATGCAGCCCTTACTGCTATTAGGTGCTGAGGACATCTAAATCTTAAAGACAGTAGATTAGGAGCTTTTTAACCTAACTAATATTTAATGGGAACACTGTCCCAGTTGGGTTTGAGATATTGTTAGAGGCTTCAAGGACTTTCATGGCCTAAGTTATTTGGTCATCGCTTTTTGAACCACCCAGCTCCCTTTACATCTCTGGGTTGTGTTATTTGTGTCCTGATTTTTCCAGTTACTCTGTATTTTTATCTTTGGTCCCTCATATTCTCTTCAATTGACTCTCTGAACCAAGGCTTCTTCATTGGGCCAGCTTGACTCCCCTCCTCTGGTCTTCCCAGCTTGCCTCACTTTTCTCCCTCCTTTGGTTTTTCTGTCTGCACCGAAAACACTAATACTGTCCTCATCACCTCTGTTGACAAAACTGTTGTGAATACTCATTGATCTTCACAGTTATCCTGACTCATTCCTACTAACAGTGGTGGAAAAACAGCTGTTTATCTCAATTAAATTTTGATTGGCAATTAGCATCTACCTGTCACTATTATTCAGTTTTCTCCAGTGTCCCCTTCAGCTACTTTCTATGCTATTTTTTCACCTGATTTCATCTCAATATATCTCTATCCTGCCAGCCCTATATTTGGTTCCTGTCAGGAAAGAACAAATAATTTACTCTCAGGCAACATTTGAGGCTTCAGCTGCTCCAGCAACACTTAGAATATGGTAAGAGTCACCTCATCAAAATGTATTCAGGATCCTCCATGTGCCCATATCTTTCTATACCATAATAAATAGAAGTCTATCCCATAGCACACTGTTGGTGTACACCCAGCTTCAGGTGACAAAAGCTTTATAGATGTGCCTCAAATCTCCAACTGTAGCAGGGAACAAGAACAAAGAGGATGTTCTGGTGTCCTTTTCCTTGAGAAAACAGCTAGCTTCCTTTCCAATCTCACCAAACTGCCTGTGTGATGGGCAGCTGGACTTTAGATGTGATCCCTTCCTTCTGTTTTGCTGACTGGCCTTGTGAGAGCTCCTTTTGGAAGTTCACTGAGCCATTCACTTGCAATTTCACTGAGAGAATGAGATGGGAGGGATGGGGCTGCTCTCTTCTGATGGGACATGCAATTCCCTGGCACAGAGAACCAAAGGACCAAGCTTTGCAGAGGTCCCAGCTGGGATGGCCAGGTGACTGGCAGCCCTTTAGGAGTCAGGGCAGGACATAAACCCTCCTGAGTGGCAATAAAGCACAACACAGGGATCTCTCAGTGCCCTCAGAGCAAAGAAAGTGCAATGAATTAAAGATGATGTAATTTGTGTGAAAGATATTGCCTAATAATGCTGTGCTATATACAGCTTCTGAGAAAATTATACTGAAGGACTATTTGTTTCACAAAGCTGTCCCTCACCACCCAGCAAGAGTATTTTTAAAAACCATTAGCTGGACTTGGCATATGTAAGAGCTCCTAAACAGTAATAGTCCATTTTTTGCCAGTGAGTGCATCAAATCTTGTCCACCTACAGCCTTATGACAACACCAGTTATTATGTCTTTAAAACATCGTAGTTCAGATCAGTATCCCTCTGTATGGAGGTGCTTGTTTCAGTTCAGCACGTGCTTCGGCTTAGGGAGATAGTCCTTGCACTATGGGGAGTAACAAACAGCTGGCAGTCAGTATGTAACACTGCTCTATGCGGGTTTGTGAGAGCATATCCTAATTTCATTTTATATCTAGCCTGAATGGGAGTGCATGACACTTGGGGCTAGTGGTGTTTTTACCAGTTAAATTACTTCAGTGTAACCTTGTCGAAGTCCGAAGTCCAAGATACATCCATGAAGACTTTGACATGCTTAGTCAGAGGCTCATGTAATTACTTGTAATTACTTATTCCATGTATGAGAGCAGTATGAAAAAGGAAGAGCCAAACTCCAGTTCTTCAGGAAGACAGTGGAGGAAGCATCTTCAGCTGTGCTGCAATAGCTACAGTGAATGCTAGATAAGATGAATGTGAAGTACTCAGTAAGAAAAATCATCAAGTATCGCAATATTTTTAGCAAGTATTTCAGTAAATTCCCAACTCATTCACCATTTTTCACTTCACCTGGATCAAGGGAAAAGGCCTCAGAGATTAACTCTCCAAATGCTTTATGAAAATAAGGGAAAAGATGGCCTGTGCCATCTTCTCTCATCCTCCTTTCTCTCATAAAGCACTTGCATGTGAGTCTAGTGGGAAGGAGCAGAGGTGGAAGAATGAATAAAACAGACAAAGATACTGAGAGGAGAGGAGAAGCTGACTGATAGCAAAGGCAGAGAGACATGATGTTTCCCAGGTGCAGAGAGTTAAACAAATCTTGTGCATTTGAAGAGCAGAGGAGGTCTAGGAGCAGATGGGAAATGAGGACGATTTATTGAACCTTAGGCCAGTGTCACTTTCAGACTGAATCACTGCCTCTTTGAGTCTGACTTGTTTTGATTTGAAGTTTCTTACTGCTTGGTCATACAAGGTGAAGGAAAGGTAAGTTCTAAAACTTGTCCACTCTCTCCATTATCTTGCCTAAGAAGAGATACTATTTCTCTCTTGAAAAGTGTTCATATTCCATCTTTAGACTCACTGTTAGCAATGCTGTTGAATTTTCGATGTCTTCTGCTGCCTTATGCTCTTGATGTTTTTTTCAGATGCTGTCAGCTAGTTGACCTGGGTTGAATTCCATCTGTAATCTGGAGATAAGAAGATCTGTCTCCCACGCATAGTCCATTAAACTTTCTAGAAAAACTCCAGATACAAGTATCTGGTGAAGCAGGCTTCTTAAATAAGTTGGTGCTGTGGACAAGGAAGTATGACTCATAACTCAAACAGAGGGTATGATGCTTGTGCAGACTTTGGGGTTTTTATTTCCAGATTGTTACATTGATGGATTTTCTTTGAAATTTTGTTTGTTCTTTGCTCAGTAACTTCCTGACTTACTTTATGAGATGTATTTGTCCCTGACATTAGCAGAGAGATGGAAATGCCCCTGCAGAAATGAGGCGGATGTGAGAGGGAAAAATCAGAGTTGTGACAAAGACGCTGCTGCTTCGTGGAGCTCCTGCCTGGCATTAAGAAGATCTTGTCAAATATATTCTGCTCCCAAACAAAGCTTATTGATGTTTATGCTTGCTATGATTCTGAAGCTAACACAGATGTATACACTGACATCCTGAGACTGACCTGACATCCGTCAGCTGTATTTGGTCCAGATGGCCAGCAGAGTAGGGACAAACCTCTGACCCGGGAGGATGTTGCCATCACCTTCAGCAGAACTTCATCACAGAGAAGTGGTCATCAAAAATACATTGAAAAACCTGAGAACCTTGTTAAAAATCCTAAACACCATTGTATTTGTCAAGTAGAGTCAGGTCTGCTTAATCACAATTTGTTTGCCAACATCCAATCTTATCAGCTTAATGAAAAAAAAGAAAAAAGTCAAATCTTGTTCACATGTCCTATTAAACTAGTTTCTGCTTTAATCTGTGTGATGCTGAGACAATGCCAATAAAACAAGCATGATTTAATCAGCTCTGACTGTTCTGATCTGACAAGCACCTTCATTTGGAGACTGATTACTTGGCTATCCATAGAATATTCATGGACTCTACAGGATATTCAGCTCTCCCTCTATACTTGCCAAAGATTTCTGCTGGAATTATAGGTCTTGTTGCCTTCCATGTGTAGAAGAATAATATTAGGCATTCCAAATACATTTAGGAATAACAAAGCAAAATTAAATTATGATCTCTATTCAAACATGTTTTTCTAAACTTAAGCAGACTGTTGTTTCTTCAAGAGTGGGGGAGATTCCTTCTCTCCAAGGGATGGCTGCTAAGGAGCCATATGTGGGACATGGCTCTAAATATTCCTCTTGTGTAGGCTGCTCACTCGATGATCAAAGGCATTTGTGGTTAACAAATTTAAATTTTGCACCTCTCTTTAAAACCAAAACACCGTTTGAATGCCAGTGGTGCCAATCAGTATTTTTCTGCTACTCTGTTGCTTGCAAGCATTTTATGACCTTACCTATCCCAGGCTGTCTGGGCTGTTTACGTTGCTCAAATATCCTTTAAGTCTGCTTACACAAGAAATGCTAATTGAGAGGAAAGATAATCACTCCAGTTTACAGAAGGATTTGCAAATATGGAACACCATTTTTGCCTGAATTTGGGAACTGGGTGGCAAAATTTGATCACTTTGTATTTGACTGTTATAGTGTAATTACAGTCTTATTCTGACTTCTCCTGATTCTTTCTAATCATTGGGAGATTCATAGAATTCCAGCCCCCTTACTATGAGCATGGATGCCTTCCACTAGATGAGGTTTCTCAAAGACCCATCCAGCATGGCCTTTAATACTTCTGGGGATGGTGTGTCTATGCCTCTGGTCAACCTGCTCCAACCTGTTTTACCTTCACAGTAAAAAATCCTTCCTAACATCTAATCTAAATCTGTCTTTTTTTTAGTGTAAAGCCCTTCCCTTTGTGCTATCACTATCTGCCCACTTAAAAAGTCACTCTTCTCATTTTTTATGAGGCCCCTTCAAGTACTAGAAGGCTACAATGAGGTCTCCCTGGAGGCTTCTCTTCTTCATGTAGAACAACCCCAACTTTTTCAGTGTGACTTCACAGGAGAGGTACTCCATCTGCCTGATCATTTTTGTGGCCTCCTCTGGACCCACAACAACAGGTCCATGTCCCTCCTGTGCTGGGCCCCCAGAGCTGGATGCAGCACTGCAGGTGGGGTCTCAGCAGAGCAGAGGGGCAGAATCCCCTCCCAGGCCCTGCTGGCCGCGCTGCTTTGGATGCAGCCCAGGACACGTTTGGCTCTCTGGGCTGTGAGTGCCCATGGCTGGGTCATGTCCAGCCTCTCAGCCACCAGCACCCCCAAGTCCTTCTGGGCAGGGCTGCTCTCAGTGAGATTATCTCCCAGT
This sequence comes from Aleadryas rufinucha, assembly GCA_013397815.1. Lineage (NCBI taxonomy): Eukaryota > Metazoa > Chordata > Aves > Passeriformes > Aleadryas > Aleadryas rufinucha. The sequence goes on from VZTH01018651.1 coordinate 224,747, forward strand.
CTGTGCTCTTGTCTGGGATTGCCCCGGCCCAGGTGCAGCACCTTGCACTTGGCCTTGCTGAACTTTATGAATTGCTCATGGACCCACTTCTCAAGCTTGTCCAGGTGCCCCTGGATGGTATCCCATCCTTCTGTTGTGTCACCTGCACTGCTCAGCTTCCTGTCACCTGCAAATGTACTGGGGGAGCACTCGGTCCCACTGCCTCTGGCATGGATAAAGATACTGAAGAGCCCAAGCCTCAAGACAGCCCTGAGGGACACCACTCATCACTGGCCTCCATCTGGACATAGAGCCATTGACTGCAACTCTCTGGCTGGGTCCATCCAACCAATTCATTATCCACTGAACAGTCCACCCTTCAAATCCATGTCTTTCCAATCTGGAGATAAGGATGTCTTGTGGGACCATGTTCAAGGCCTTACAGAAGTCCAGCTAGATGACATCACTTCATCTTGCCTGGTCAACCTTGTAGTGGTGTCCCCTCCTGTTGGGTCGACTGAGCTGTGGCCAGTCCCTATCAGTCAAGCCCTGGCCATCCAATGGCTCGATGATCCTGAGCCTGAGGGTGTCTCCTCGGGCGGGGAGACTGACTAGAAGCCACCCTCGGGGCGGACCCCCGGGTGGAGAGACAGGGCCAGGACCACCCCCGGTTCTGGAAAGTTCATCAAGTTATGAGCATGGATTGCTTAGTGGAGAAGACCCTCCCCATTACCCTCAGATTATTGGTATGGGGACACGGGTGCCTCCCACTTATGGCTGTGTTATTGGTTGCGGGGGCTTCCCCCGCCCCTTTTCCCTTTCCCTTAAAATCCCGGGCACAGGCTGGAGCCCCCCGGAGAGCTCCCCTTCCCCGAAAGTTCAATAAATCCTGTTGAGATCTCCCTCTCTCTTTGCCTCATTCCTCTGGCGCCTGAAGCAAGCACCCTTGCACCCTTGAGGCAGGCTATCCGACCCTGGGGACGGCCAGTCTCTCCCCGGCTCCCTGACGCTGACCGCTGCGGAAGCGAGCCCCGAGGACGGTCCTTCAGGAGGGCCGCCTGCTACCCCAGGCTGACATCGAGCTATCCCAGGGGATCAGGCTAACACAACCTCGCACACTACTAGCTGCTGCAACGTCTTCTGTGGCATTGATGGTTTTTAGACAGAACTGAGCTGACCTTTTTTGTTGACAGATTTTTATAGCATCAAAGCTGGTTGACTCAATAGCCTCTCTCTAACTTGGTTGCATCAAACCAGCAGCATGAGGTATGTGGATGGTGCTGTTGCTGGGACCCACAGCTCAGCTGGCACGGCCTGGAGTGGGAGAAGAGTGGGCTGCGCTGGGCAGTCCTCACCACAGCTGTCCCTCTGCAGCAGCTCTAGGCAGGAGAAGCCAGAACACAATCACATCCATTAGAGCTTCAGGTGCGAGAGTGGTTCTGACTTTTTCTTCTTCTTTTTTGTCTTTGTCTTTTGTTGGTTTGGTTTGGTTTGGTTTGGTTTGGTTTGGTTTGGTTTGGTTTGGTTTGGTGGTGGTGTTGTTGAGAGCTGGGTCCTAGCACTAGGCTTACAATTACAAGATCAGACTGTTAAAGTGCAAATAAACAAAATATTTATATGCAGAATCTTATTGGGAAAACATAATTTTTCTCAGTCATATCACTCCAAAGAACTTGAATTTAGGAAGTTTAGGTTTTGCCCAAAACTTGCTATGTCAGTTCTCTTTTAACCAGGGGATACCATTATAGATAAAAGGATAAATGATCAGAAGACTACTCTCTACTGTTTTGAAATACTCATTCAAAATGAAAGAAAGTTTGTTACTTGAATATGGACATATGAGCAAGCAGCCTCCTATTCTCAAACCATGTCATGCTTGATTTTCTCAACAGTTACAGAAGTTAAATTTACTAGGTCTTGGTTTTCACTGTTTTTCTTCCACTGAAGACAATGGAAAAAACTTGCATTAATTTCATGGAAGCATGATTTGGCCCCTAGTAACTCTACTTCCCTCTTTTCCCACATTTTCCTTTTGAACAACAGACAAATGATACATCCTGAAAAACAGCCCCCGACTAAGGCTGGAGAAAGATTTAAAAATTAATGGAGAGAACTACTACTTTTCTGTACCTAATACTGTACACAGCTCTGAAAATTGTAGTTGCAATCACTTTAACACATCAACATATTTTTTTTAAAGGTGTTACTTTCCAATTTCTGTCCTTGTTAATAATTTAACAGTTTAAGAGGATGTTGTAGAAGTGGTTTACTTCATTGTCTCTGTTTTGCCACAGTGAAACAATTCCCAGGTTTATTTGGGTGGTTTTTGCCCTAACTTTAACAATGAAGAAGGGAACATGTCCTCTGACTATGCAAATTTACCATGGAATCTGTCTTAGGAATTTATTGCTGAAAATGCCAAAACACATCACTTAAGGATTATGTAACAGAGGAAAAGAAATTATCAGAGAACATCCCCCAGAAACTCCCTGAATTTCTTTCCTGTTCCTCTGTGTCAGCCTGGAGAGGCTGGAAGATGAAAGACAAATATCCTGTTTAGTCAATGTTGTCTTAAGCTGACTCTGCATTTGCTGCTAAAGATCATTTCAAATGAGGTTATTGACCCGAAGAGGAATGTGATGGTAAAAGCCCCTTTTTTCCAGAGAATGTCCATATGTCCAAGTAGCCAACTGTGGCTGATATTGCACCGTCCCTTGGGGCTGACTGCCAAGCTGCAGCACCAACCAAATCTCTGTTTGGTCTCCATAGGGTTTTACATAGCACTTTCTCTGTAAAATTATACTGTTTCTGGAAAAATTGCATGATCTATGCTGCTATCAGCTACTCTAAGGACTTAAAGAGCACAGTTGCCTGTCTAAAACACAGTTAAAGCCACAGAAGGACTTTGCCATGAGAAAACCAGAATGGAGTGATAGCTCATGTTTTTAAGCAATAGGGACCATTTTCCTGCTGCTGAAGGTCTCTCTTTCTATCTCCTCTCTACTCTCTCTCTTTCTTGTATTCCTTGCTTTCCTCTCCAGCCATCCTGCCTTGCTTTCCTCTCCAGCCATCCTGCACTCCATAACCTTCAATCTGTTCCCAAAGGTGCTGTCCACCATTTAATTCAGAAGTTAGTAGCTTTGCATTTGTGTGCTGGTCACAGCCTAAATCTGACTCAGGTCCTCCCAGAAAGCTGGCCATGGAATTCTGGAGCATTTCTTCTCTCAGTCCACATGCACAAGAACACACTCCACCAAAACTCAGGAATTAGGCTCCCATTTTCATTGAACTTGTAGCTGCTTTCACTGCATGAAATTGTCAATTTCACTACATGCTTTCTCTGCTCAGCATGAGGTTGCAAGACTTCTTGTGTCATGCCACCACTGTTAATGCATCAGCTGAAAATGTGAAAAACAGCTTGTTCAACCCCACAGCCTAAGTGACTCAGGAAAAGCCTGACTCCAACAGACTGGCTACCTGAGGCTGAAGCAGAAATTATGTCTCTTTCCTCTACTTGTTTTCTTCCCATCCTCATTCACTGTTCAGATTGAAAAATCCTCTCTGCCTGTCCTCATACATCCAACTTTTCGCTGCTGATATGGGTTGACTGCTGGCTCCATTGAGCATCAGCCAACTGTGCAGGCTGTCTGGTGAGGGCACATCCTTCCTCTGCAGCACCACTGCCCAGGCAATCCACCACTAACTCCTAGGTAGCTTGGGAAGAGCAGCTCTGCAGCAAAAGACCTTCACTGCAGGGTTTGTGGCATACCCATGGCTGAGGGGAGGCAAGTGCTTGGATGGCAATGCCAAGGTTTAGGATAATGGGGGATATCACCCCACCTCTGCAGCCCCATGGCATATATCACCTGTCGTACATCATGTGGTCACCTCCTGTGAGGCACCAAGCAGAAATGCAGCAGCAATTGTGCACTACAGCCTGCAATAAAACACAGTCAGCAATAAAACTACACACAGTTGGGAGATGCTCTCACTAGATGGCAAAAGATAGAAAATGTGTAACTATTATGCTACACTTTGGAAACCAAAATAAAAGTAGCTTCTGGCAATGACAGTTATTTCATGTCCTGGCTGATAAAAGAAATCATATTAATAATACACAGAAAGAAATTAGGATACTACTTCAAAAGTCTGTCTTTCATACATTTCATCAGTATAGATGAATACGCAGAACAACAGTTTTCATCCTATGCCAGATAAAGGGAAAACTGTTTTGAGAGGTAAGTCAATACTGTTACTGATACCTGTCTAGTACGTACCATGCTTCTCCTGAGGGACACGTGAAAACTTCTGGGATAAGTACAGCAAATACTTCAAAATATTAATTTAATGGATAACATTTTCCTTTCAGTTGTGAAGGTTTACATCAATGGCATTGCACAGATGTGGAGAGAAATAATTTTGGGGAGCAGGGGGGGTAATTATCTTACAACAGTATGGAAGCAAAATTAGTTAAATAACAGAATCATAGGGAAACAAGCAATATTGTAAATAAGCTGGGTCAGTGCCAAATTAGAGGTAATGGGATTTTTTTTCATCCACCCAGGAGATGTCTCGCCTAAATGATTGCTGTCCTTTGCCACATCAGAAAAGCTCATGACTTACATCCATTTTGATTCTTAATCTCATGCATATGCTTTAACTGCTGGCTTCACAGTTCATAAATAATTGCTAATATGAACCTATTTCAAGCAACATTTTAAAAATATTCCAACTTGTACAAACTTTATACAAATCATTTCACACACTGCACAGAGAAAATGGAAGCTCAACGACTATAATACCCCAAGGAAATCTGTGGCCATAAAAAGTTCCTAGATTTGTTCTTGGATGGCGTAACCCAAACCAACTAAATCATGAAAGAATACTATTGCATTGACTGTGAAATTACAAGTATGCATTAGAAATTTAGAAATTTCCATCACTTGCCAGTAAAACTTTGAAATGACTGTCTAAAAACTATCTACATGGCCAAAGAAATACAACTGCAAATTTCTCCAGTCTGGTATCTGTAATTTAGCAGAAAAATCACAGAAATTTCTTTCTTGTAAAAATGCCTTGAGAGTATAGAAAATAAGCACATTGTGGCAGGGTGAATCCAGTAATTTGAAAAATGATAGTAAGTTACTTGGACTAGAGGAAAAATATCCAGTTCCTTAGCAAACATTTAATTTCAGACAAAAAGTTGATTTGTGATTTATGTTTAATAATATTTTTGCCTCTATGTTTAAAATGTGAGAGAATTGTTCCGTATTTTTGTTCTTTGAATTTCCCATACATGTAAAAAAAAAAAAACAAATCTAGAAAATTTAAATTAACACACCTTAAGTAGTATTATTTAGAAATAATTATAGATCACTGTAGTATGCAAATATAAATGAGTAATCATATAGAATATGCATATACAAACTGTCTGACTCCAGGTGGACCAGAATCAGAGGTTAACATCACACTATTAATGCAGTACAGCAATGATATGGCTCCAAGAAACATGCAAGAAATACAGAAGAAATGAGGGCAAAATCATGTTGTGCTCACCCTTTTGCCTGCTGTGATTTCTGGTAAGTTGTGAGAGGTTACAGTGACCATTACAGAATGGAATTTGCAACAACACAGCTGGCATAGGGACACATTTGGAATAACATCTATACAAAATGCTTCTTGCTCGGGTGTGCAGAGCCACATCAGAGCAGGAAATGCTGAGAAGCTCTATGGAGTTCATGGGAACATCTAGAACCTGGAGCAAACTGGGCCAGAGCTCTTTTTCTTCTCTTCCCTCTCATCTTCATGTCTGTTGTGTAGGGCTTTGCTTCAGTATTTCTGCATCTTATCCCAGCAATACCCAGGAAAGTTTCAGGAAGGATCCCATTGAAATTAACTTCTAAATCATACACACTTTGGTAGGAGCCAAGTTAGACCTAAATGCAAAGAAGCAGGAAAGCACACAGTGATGATTTCTCCTGTTTCTACAAAGCTTGGGGAGCTCAGTACTCAGGGCTGAGCTGACCACTCTCAATTCCCACTCCCACTCTGGAGCTGGGAGGAATCTCTCCTGAGTTGGTCCTCTCTCCCTGGACAATTACAGCCTGATCAAAACTTCAGTGTAAGGACTGTAAAAAGGCGTTTGGGGTCTGTTATAAAAAGTGTAGTATGCTCTACTCTTCATGTGTAGAAATGTGAAATGGAAATTACATTAGTTTGGATGAAAGCAGCCACTGATAGACTATTGAAAATGTGTTGTAAGTTCCTGTAAAGGAACCAAAGCTAATGGAGAAAGCCCAAACCCTTAACAGCAGATGACCTTTTCCACATAGATTTTAAACCATTATTATGGAAGTGGTACTTGTTCATTTCCAGGACTTTTCTTTCAATCTTGGAACTCCTTCCAAGCATCTTTTGTATTCATGCACCAAATATTGGTAAAAAAAGAAGCATGGTAGTCTACTTTGTGTGTTGTAAGAATTTTAAGAAATGTTTTTGTTTTACACAATTGACCTGTATGAATATAGGAACACGGCTCTGGCTATGGTCTTTTGGATAAATAAGTGTCAATGTTTTTAAGTTTCTGGAAAAGATTTACTCTGGCTCTTTGCTAAATTTTGTGCTAGTTAAGAGGAATATTACTCCAGAAGAAAAAAAATCTTCCATATATTTAAAGCACAAGCATAGTTGATCTTTAAAGGGCTGTTCCTGACTGTAAATTAGAATGCTTAAAAGTGGTGTTGTAGCTCAGTATTCTGAGCAAAATTCTGGGAGCTGAACAGCTCTGAAGCTTTGTCTTTTGGATGCATGCTTTCATGGTTCTTGATTAGTTACCCCAAAAATCCTTAGGCCCCCAGTACAACTGGGCTGCACCTGTTTAAGGTTGGCCCCATTTTAACCAGGATAGCACACTTAGAAGAAAACATGTATTTTATTTTTGTAAGTGGCTGTCCATTTAGTCAGCAGACTAGTCTGACACACTTGTCAACAATGTGATTTCAAATTATCTGGTGCAAGAGAGACAGTAGGAACACACATGAGAGGCAGGGAAGGCAAGATGGATCACCTCCTTCACTTACTGCATGTATTTAGAACACCTTAACACTTTTAAGGTGTCCTAATCTCCTGCTTTTAGGCTTGCCACATTAGTTTGAAGGAGGAATACCTTTATTTTATTCAGCTGTGTAAAAGGCATGCTGACTCAATTCAATTAATGGAAAATTCAAACAAAAGACTTTATTTCCAATTTCCAAAACAGTGAGCATGAGTTAAAAAAAAGTGATGCTGGGGAAATGAAATAAAACTACTCCTGGCTTGCATACCCCCAAGGTCAATGCTGAGAGATCTCCCTATCTCCCTTAATCTAACTATATGGGATAGAGTGGATGATCCTCTTGTTGACAGTTCTTAGAGCACCTTAGAAGACTGGACAAATGTGATTCACCATCTGCGTTTTACTATTGACTATCTTTACCCTCTAATTCAATAGCTGTTTGTATGTTAGCAGTGTGACACAAACAGGTAGATAGAGTGTGCTCATTCCACTCATTACTGGCTTTGGATTGAAGCCAGATATGATGGTGGTCTGTGGTTCAGTGCAATAACAATTTTAGGGTGGTTGAGTTACAGCAGAAGAGAAATGGCAGATCTGGGGCAGATCAGGGGCAGTCAGACTGTGTGGGTAACACAAACACGACCGTTTTAACAAGGCAGACTTGTTCTCTCCAGCTCACCTGCACACTGATATAGGGGGCAAGGTGAAGTGAAGAGCTGGTGTGGTTTGGGAAGCTGACTCAGGGGCCCTGTACTGCCTGGACATCAGATTGTGCTCATCTGCCCCTCTAGGCAACAGCAACTAAGTAGTGATGCTGCTAAAAGTCTCTGTGTGAGGCCTGCAGGAGCCCAACCCCTGGAGTCGTATGCTACCAGCATTGTCATTGGCATTGCCTCTGTTTCGCAGCTCTCACTTCACCTCTCTGTAAGAGCTGATGCTCAGTGACAACATCTGACCAGAAACATGGGACTCATGAACCTTGCTGACACTGTTTTATAGGAACCAGTGAGGCAGGTAAACAGTCACTCACTCCAAACCCTCCTCATGGCCTCTGTGCAGGATTTGCTGCTCCACAACTAATCCTGCACTATGAAGCCAGTTGGATTGAGTGATATGAATGCTGTGAGGAGGTCCAAAATCCACAAAATGACAATCAGTGAGGCCGGGGGCTGCATTTTGCATTTTATTTAGTACAGTGTAAGTCCTTAATTCATGGGGAGTCACATGCCACACCTCTTCCTGTGCCTGTGGCAGATAAGGCAAAATGTGAGAGGAAAACTTCCCTATTTAAGGCACCCTGTAACCAAAGGAAAGAAGTATTGGGCTGAAAGCCAGAATTTCTGAGAGTATCTCTTCCAAAGACTGTTGCTAATATTTCCACAAGGCACCATGGTCATTACTGAGCTAGGCTTTCCATTCTTCTGCCAGGGAAGAGAACTCCAGTCTCCAAAGTGACATATCTAAGTCAGTTCCCTCTGCATGCCAAATTGAAATTCCCAATTACACAATCTGCAACTCTAAATCTAATCACTAGACTGAGAATAACCAAGGTATCCTGACACCCAGCATTACTCTTGGCTCCCCTACAGCTGATTACCTCTAGGATGCAGCATATGTTCTGTGTGTCTCTCAAGACTGCTCTGCGTGCAGCATAAACACCTAGGTGCTCCTCCGTGTGGTATCTAGGGTCTTCCTGGAAGCTCTGAGACCATTACTGCCACTGGATGGGCCTTGGAAATTAAGCTATTGTTATTTTTCTCCAGAGGAACAGTCCCTAACTTGAAGTAAAACCTGGTGATGTCTGTATTTCAGACTAAGAACTTCATTCAGCCGGGCTATTACACCAGCATTTTGCACTCACACCTCTGCATCCCGGCACATCTGCACAGCCAGTCAGCACTCACTGGATATTCACCAACTTCCTCTACAGCTTCTCAGGATAAGGGATGCTAAGCCAGGAGCAGTGCCAAGCCCTTCTGCTGACGCTGAGGTCACAGAAGTTCATGTCTCACAGTTCTTCATCGCACACCAACCTCTCCTTAAAGCTGAAGATAAAATTTCCAGCAGTTGTTACTGTGGTGCAAAATTTCACAAATGTATAAGTTAGCTTCTCGAGTCATTGCATCAGACACAACAATATAGAGCTGCAGGAAGATTAGCAGACCTCTCTTCAGATCAGGAAAAGTAGCAGGCAACTGCTCGTTTGGTCCTGAGCACTGTCGGGTTCCGTAGTAGTGTCTCTGGCACCGGCAGGCTGGCCCGACATGCCGGCGGTACGAACGGAAAGGACTCCGTGTAGGTTCCAGGAGAGCTTTATTCCATCCTGAGGGCCAGAGGCGAGAGGCTGAGCCAGGGAAGGTTCAAACCTTTCCCAGGATTCCGGGCAGGGGGGCGGGACATAGGCGGGGCCCCAGAACACATGGGGAGAGGGGAGCAGGGCATTCTGCCAGCCAGGGGAACAGAACTGAGGGTCTGTCCCTTTGGGGGACTCTGTCATGGATCCCACAGAGCACCATCAAGGCACTACCAGAGGGTCCTGAAATTGTCTATCTCCAAATCCTCCGTGACAGAGCAGTCCAGCGTAAGTAGAGAGTTTCAGCTGAAACACTCAGCTGAAATTTGACAATACATTTCTTTGCTTTCACCTAAATAAATACAACTTTACAATGTAGACTTTAATATAACTTTAAGGAAGATTTTGTGCATTAATTCCCTTCAGGTACAGTCCTTGTCATTAATATCTTCCACTGGCAAGCAAAGAATGTATTAGAAGAGAACCTTTCCAGCTGAAGATAATATTTGGCTTGTCTTAGTGTTGCCAAGAAGTTTTATTTGTAATTTTCAAGGACATTTGAACAAAACAAGAGTAGATCTCCACAAGTTAAATTTAGTTTTATAGTTAGTGTCCCTGCTTGCAGTCTAATTCTGCACTCATTAGTTTCAGTGTCTGTAATTTAAAATTGCAGGTAATATGCACAGAATATTCCTAGCTTTCATTGATGAGTTTGGAACACTGATCGGTTAAGGGTTCACAGAACTGGCTTTCCCTGTGCTTTGTTTCGCCTAATGTCAGATTTTGTCTGAAAACCTTGTTTAGCTTAGCAAACACATTGGTGTTCATAACAGTTGTACTGGCATGGAAAAGATATACAGGCAGCGCTTCAGAGTCCTGTGTCTCTACCTGAGAGTTCAGTGTTGCTGCAGGGTTAATTTTGTAGTGTCCAGCAAAGACAGGAGAGCTCAAAGGGAGTATGTGAAAGAGACAGAGTTGGGTGCTCAGAGCTGGGTACAAGGAGGCTGAAGGTGGGTGGTGGTGGAGGTGAAGAGACAGGCAGACATTGCCAGCAGAGGCTCTTCAGGACACATTGACCAGTTGCCAGCTATCAGACACATACTGAGGTATGCCACATTTGTCTCTTGGTTTGAACAACTTCTGCTACTCCAGGACAAACAACTTTAGTAACTGTGAGATGTCCTACATGGATGGGATGACAGGTGTGATTTAGGTTGAGCTGCAGTGGACAGACTTTGATTGGTCCTGGAACAAGGTGAAAGAGCAGGTGCATGGACCACATTTAATTCTCCTCTCCTCAGGTAACTCAACCATCATGCTTCTTGGAAAGGGTTCTGCTATGCTAGATGGCATCTGGGATCCTCATGTCCTAAGGTTTAACCAGGTGACTGCAGAAGTGATGAAAGAAGCCTCCAGGTGCCTGACTCATGAAGAACTGCATATGGTGCCCTGCTAATGAAGTGGCTGAGCACCTCTGATGAACAACAAACAAAGAAACCAAAGGTGACCGGACACTGGACCTGGGAGAAAGAAGCTTGGTTTTCATGTTGAATAAATTATTTGCCTGTGTCACTCCACTGGCTGTAAGGTGTGTGAGAGAAATCCTGTCAGGGTCCTCAGACTGCCTGTCTGAGGCAAAGGGTTCACATGTGAAAAGCTTCAGCAGCTGAGACAACTATTAATCTCCAGTCTCCCAGGCAAACTGCTCAGAGGCCAGGAAGCTTGTCTGGTCCTGACACCAAGCACACGCTGCGTCACTGGGAGTTCTGCATGCAGACCCACAACACCACATGCATATACACATCAAACACGGTTAATGGTGGATAACAGCAAAGCTTAATGAGATTTCCACATCTTCTCTGTAAAGTGTTTGCATTTTTTAAAGGACATTCCCATTTCTTTAAGGAAAAATTTCCAAAGCTTTCTTGTGTCAAGCTCTAGGTTTCCATGTAAGTTCAGGGTAATGATATCTGCCAGCTGTGTAGTTGCAGTATCTACAGAGGAACATTGAAGATCTGTGTTAGTTTGGGACTCACAAAAAGTAATTCATTATGCATAATGGTGATGTTGGCAGTGCGTGCCAAATGGTTAAATCTAATGTAGCATACCGTTTCATTAAGGCACAACAAAATTAATCTATCCCTTCCCACCAGGAGGTTTAAACAAAAGCAATGGGGAAGGAGATGCATGGAAAAACCAGCAATTTATTAATGAAATGAAGACATGTAAAATAATTAGGCTTGTAACAATAGGTTAGAGGACTAAATTAACCCTTTTATTTTCTGTCCAATATGCACAAGTCAGAACCCTAGCATTGGGTGTTACTTAAATGAAACTTTAAGTGTCTTCCAATTTTCTTCCAGGGAGGGTATGAACAAGCAGATCAAAATGAAGCCACTAGTTCCTTTGAATAACTTTATTCTGTTTTTGCAGAAACTGGCCATGGTGACTATTTGCATTCAAAGTCTGGCTTTGGATCTCCAGTGGGAAATTGAAAATTAATGAGTTCACTCAAAGAATAAGAGAGAAAGAGTTTCCACTAAACTGATGTACAATAATTTGTGTAATTAATAATATTGACACTAAGGGACCAACCTAAAATAATGGAGGTATAGAGCTTTCTCTTGCTTTATTAGTTATGATAGTTAGAAGGCACAATTTTCTTTCCTATATAAGTCCTGTTTCCCCAATAATACAGGTGCGTTTTTTAAACCACTTTGTGCCTTAACAGATGCTGCTTACTTTATGATGTAAAGACAAACATTTGAAAATACACTACATTTATTCAGGATAAGAAATAACCCAGATGCACAGAACTTTGAATAAACCAAGTAATCAAGAAATTGCCTGGCCTTTTGTACTTTAATTTTTTAATTTAGCTGAACATAGCAGGAGTTTTCCCTCTATTTTCTGCTTAGAGCTCTCCGCTCTACTCTGGAAACCCTAAGCACCTAGCAGTGCTTAGGGGATGAGGTTGAATTTAGGGCACAGGGGAGTTTTTGGGGAAGCTCTGCAACAACTGCAACCCTGAGGAGCACAAGACTCCTACCCCTAAGGCTCACTCCAACTCCACCTGGAGTGGACCTCGAGACTAGTCTGCTTATAGCATTGCCTGGATGTGAGCAGCAAAGCATGGATGTCACGTGCTAGCCTTTTGTCCTACTGAGTACCCAAAGCTGGAGCACTGGCATGTTTTGAAACTCATGTGATAATCCATGGGACCTATCAAATATATAATGCAACATCAAAAGCCCCAGTGGATATGGTGAGAACCTGACAGTTCCCTTTCCAAAATGACTCTGCCAGCATCTGGAATGGGAGACAAGGTTGGCAGACAGCAGTAGCACAACGAGGTAGTCTTGTAGGCAACGTGAATCTATGACCCCAAGGGAAATATATCGCACCAAACTTGGCAAGTCCATACCCTAAAATGGGATCAAGATCCATAAGGCCTCAGGCAAGCAGCTGCAACAGCAGAGCAGGTGACTGTACCCAGCATCCCACCACAGCAGAACCAATGAGTAGTGCAGGGCATACCTGAATTCAGGTAGACAGGGCTGGTAAGTACCCAAAATGAGGCACTGACAATAAAGTCTTTCATTAAGTATTACTGTTAGTGGTAGCTAAAGAAGGGAGGTGTGGGGAGCTATTTAAGCAGCTTTGGTCTGAGCCAGCTAGAGCTCAGTCTTGCTCAGGAGCCCCTCATGCTCTGTTCTGATCATGACTATCTCCGATGCTCAGCCTGTTGCTCCAAGGGATTTCTGCACAGGGAAATGGCACAAAGGTGGGGAAAAGCAATGGGCTTGGCCAGACTGGGGTAAGCTGAAATCTTCTCTTTGAATTGTTTGTTCCATTCCAGGTTTTCCCTTCTATTTCCTACAACCACAAATATTTCAGGGTGCTGATTCTCCTCAATCTAGTGTCCGTATGCCTTCACTGATTTCAAAGGAAACATACAACTTTAAGTGCCTAGATTCTGATGTCTGATGTAAGAGGCAAGGACATACTGATTTTGTTATGGCAATGTTATCTTGGAAGGCAGTGACACACCTCCTCTGAGTGCAGTACAACAGGCATTGTCATTATTTAATGCATCTCACTTAGTGAAATTGGTGCACCTCTCTCTCTGTCCTGTCCATCCTCTTACCAAGCTGCCTAAATGAGGAATACCCGTACAGCTGATTAATTGGTTTTGGTGACACTGCTTCAGAGTTAGCTGACAAGTGTTAAAATGAATGGACTCCAATGTAATTCCTTAGGTACTTACTTTGTTCATTGGAATTGATTAAGCAGGTATTTTAAAAATAAATGTGAAAACAATATTTTTATTTCATATTTATTGAGTGATGGTCTCATGTCACCAAACTGGATCTGTGCCCTCTGCATGAGTAATTAGTCTAATGGGCATTCCAAAGCCGATGACTGGAAAATTCAAGAATCTAGAGTTAAATATTCTAGGTCATAGACAGCATACAGAAGTCCTCTTCATCTGGAAAACTATCTATTGAACCATTCTTCATTTTTAAGGTACAACTCATCTTAACCTCCTAATTGCAAAGATTTGCTAAGGTGTCCATGATATATCGTAGATAACAGTGATAGATAGGTAGATAAAGATAGCATAGGTATCTAGTGATAGAATAGGTAAAGATACCCTATTTTAGAAGAAAATAATAGTCTTACAGAGATGACCCAAGGGCTCCTGAAGTAATAAAAGCCTATAGGTGAACATTGGTGAAAAATCTCAGAGTTAAAGAACATTCCTCTAAAAAGGAGACAGAGATGACAGTGCAGCTGAAGTGCCTCTACACCAATGGGTGCATTGTGGGCAACAGGAGGAGCTGGAAGCCACTGTGCTGCTAAAAGGCTATGAACTAGTTGCCATCTCTGAAAGCTGGTGGAATGAATCCCATGACTGGAGTGTAGATATCGATGGCTACAGGCTGTTCGGAAGGGACAGGCAAGGCCCTCTGTGGGTTGCCCACTATGTCAAGAAATGAATGGAATGTGAAGGGCTCTCTCTGAAGAACAGCCACAAACAGGTTGAGAATTTTTGGGTGAGAATCAGAGAATGAGGTAACAAAGGGAACCTTTTGGATTATGCCTATTACAGGCCTCCTGATCAAGGGCAGTCTATTGACAACAACACCTACTTGCTCCAGCTATGTGAAGCATTGTGCTCGCAGGCCCTTGTTTTGCTGGGGGACTTCAACCCCCAACATCTCTGGTGAGCTGTAGTCAATCCAGGGCGCTGCTGGAATGCATGGAGGATAACTTCTTAAGCCAGGAAATGGACAGCCCTGACACAGGGGATGTGTTACTGGAGCTGATGGGCACCAGGGCAAGTGAGCTCATGGGTGACATCAAGGTTGGAGGCAGCCAGGGCCGCAGTGAACACCAGTGGTGCAGTGTCTGCATGAGTGGACAAAGGAAGAGCTATGGATAATGTTTATCTGGATTTTTTTAATGTCTTTGACATGGTCCCCCCCAGCATCCTTAAGTCCAAATTGGATGGATACAGATTTCATGGGTGGATTATTTGGTGGATAAGGAATTGGATGGATGGACAGAGCCAGGAGTTGTGAAAAATAGTTCAGCATTCAAATGAAGATTAGTGACAAGTAGTGTCCCTCAGGAATCTATACTGGGACCAGGACTGTTTAATATTTTCGTCAGTGACACAGACAGTGAGGTTGAGTGCACCCTCAGCAAATTTGGAGGTGACCGCGACCTGAGTTATGCTGTTGGTGCACGTGAAGAATAGGATACCATCCAGAGGGACCTGGACAAGCTCGAGACAAGCCCATGGGAGTATCATAAGTTTTAACAAGGCCAAGCACAAGATCCTGCACCTGGATAGGGGTAACCTCAGTATCTATATAGCTGGTGGGTGAAGGGATTGAGGGCAGCCCTCCTGAGAAGGACTTGGGGGTGCTGGTGGATGAAAAGCTGGACATGACCCAGCAACACACACTCACAGCCCAGAGAGCCAACTATATCCTGGGCTGCATCCAAAGACTGAGTAGGTTGAGGGAGGGGATGCTGCCCCTCTGCTCTGCTCTGGTGAGATCCCACCTGGAGTCTTGCATCCAGCTCTGTGGTCCCCAGCACAGGAAGGAGCAAGTCCAAAGAGGCCAAAATGATCAGAGGGCTGAAACACCTCTCCGATGTAGAAGGGCTGAGAGAGCTGGGGCTGTTTAGCCTGAAGAGAGAAGATTCAAGGAAGACCTTACTGGCCCAGTACTTAAAGAGGCCTTATAAGAAAGATGGGTACAGATTTTTAGCAGGGTCAGTTGCAACAGGAAAAGAAGTAATGGTTTTAAACCAAAAGAGGGTAGATTTAGACTAGATATAAGGAATAAATTTTGTACAATGAGGGTGGTGAAATATTGGAACAGGCTGCCCAGGTAAATGCCCCATTCCTGGGGCTCATTCAAGGTCACGTTGGAAGGGACTCTAAACCACTCCAGGTACTTGAGGATATCCCATAGTAGAAGATATTAGTTTCAGAGGGGCTGGACTAGACATCCTTTAAAGATCCCTTTCAAACTAAAGTGTTCTGTGATTCTACGATTTTAAGGTTTCACACAACCGTGGGTGTCCACTTCCTCCTCTACAGTCATGACCCTGTCCTCTTCTGCTGCTTTTGCTGCTTCATGTCTCATATCCTGGCACTAGTGTCAGTTCATCTTAGCTCCTCATAGCAACTGTTCCATTCTTCTCTCAGTGCTGGTCCTGGCATGGCAGTGGTTTGATTGTTTTCATCAACAGAAGGACTACAAGCATTACCAGTCCCAGCTCTATCCTCCCTTGTTCATGCATTGACAACGTCCTGGTCCCTGGTACTGGTGACTTCCAGAGTACAGCCAGCTTCTCACTAAACTCCAATGTTTGGCCATGTCTCTAAATAAAGAAGAAAAATGAAATATGTAAAACAGCATTTCTGTGGAGACTTCTGAATTCCCACTTTCACGTAGCATTAGCAGAGAAAAGAAGAACAACCCAGACTGGCTGTCAAATTCACTTGAGTCTTCGAGGTCAGGACTTAGGGAAGACTGTTTTATTTGTACATTGAGCAAACCATATCTAGGACCCAATGGGACCAGACAAATTTGGCAGCCAGCTATGTTGCTCTTAGAGTGCCACTTTGTAAGAAATCCTTGTGAGATTGGGCCCCCAGCCAAATAAAGGTGTTGCTCTGACAGCTGAGCAGACACCAACAAGCTGAGAAGATCTTGTTGACCTCCTTCCCCATGACTGGCCTTTCCTGGAGCCAAAACAGAGAGATGTAGTTTACAGCACTCTATGGACTGTCCTGAAAGATGTTTTGTCATGCTGGCCCTATGCTGGAGTATCCACCAGGGAAATCTGGTGTGCCCTTTTCATTGCAAGGCTAGGACACAAGTGGGAAACTGCTGGAGAACATCCAATCTGATATGTCTGAGAGTCTTGGAAGGCCGCTGTAGACTCTCTGCTTGCTCTGTAAAGCAAAGAAGCCAGAGGCTGAGACTATGTTCCTAAATCTACTTAAAATTATAAATCATCAGCTGGCAGATGAATACAGTGTACAGCCTTTCTTCCATCAAACTAATGGAAATTTTGGAATTAATTAATAGGACCCTGAAAAATTCCCAAAGCCTTGTTTTATTTTTAAATTAACACAATTTTCAATGAGATGGGAGATACAGGTCTAAATACTGCCATCAGTTATGCACACATATCCCTACTGCACACAGATTATTTCACTGCTAAATGATGCCCAAGTATGACATGCAAGGATCTGCATGTTCCCTCTTTGTAAGATGGAAAAAATTCTGCAAAAATGGACATTTTTTATCTCTGCTTATAAAAGATTAGTGTGAGTCATTTGATTCCACTTTAAACTGTTCTATATTTATTGTTTTAGATAGTTATTCTAGGCATCTGCATCCTCAACAGTTACTTAAAAGCTGCAATTGCCAAAACCTGTCAATTATTGCTCCAGTCACAACTTGCACAGTCACTGAGATAGCAGCAGAGAAAGAAATTTTAAACTCATTTGGATGTTAGAATTTCACAGTAGAAACCTATCTCTGTGGATATCAGTATCACCTTTTCAAGGAATACTGTGTGAGTTGGCTTGAAAGAAACTGCTCCTGGGTGAGCAGCTCATCGGACAAGAGCGGCTAATGGTTGATGTCAGGGGAGTCTGGCTGGTGGCAGGAAGAGGACATTGCAGAAAAATAGGGCTGGCACTAAGGAAAATGAGATAGGAAAATACATCTCAAGTGAGTGTCTTGGCATGTGGCTAGCTAGATCAGTAAACTCAAAAAAGAGCCTAGTGTTACTTTACTTGCAGCCTATGGTAGAAAGATATCTATATTGTTGGCCAGCACCCAGTAAACCTTACAAGAAGTGGAGTTCCTGGTCTTTGAACACTTTGAGAAGTGGTGGATCTGGGCAAACCCTTGTTCCAGACAGCAAAATGCAGACAGAACTGAGGGGTGAAGGCTGATATGCACACGAAAGGTGCATGGGACCTCTCTGGTCCAGCTATAAAACTCTGGGCCAGGAGCAGGCCAGAGCTGCACCATCAGCTGCTCAGCACATGAGTGGAAGGGTGAACTCTCCTGGAAATGGTACAAATCCCAGAAAGCTGACACCAGTGATGGGATGCCAATGGTGTAAATGAGACCATAAAGAGATCTATAGGTGATGACTGTTTTCTACATAGATATTTTTAACTTGTTCAAGTAACCTTTAGTCCTGAAATTATAGGAAATTTTTTCACACCATCATGGTTAGTTTCTCTCTGCACTCCTCTGTCATTTCAACCTCACTCTTTTTGGACTGCATTATCAATTCAGAAAATAAACACTAATTAAAAAAAAAAAGAGAGTGAGAGAGTCTGGTTATACCCATGTTTCTTAGAACTATGGATTCTTCAAAGTAAAGCACAGGGACAGTCTGCCTCAGGTTAGATCTAGAGCTAATGGGAAATTGAGAATTGGGTGGGCACAGCAAGGAGGTCCCACAGCTCCAGGACTGGAGGCAGAGCATCTCTCCTGCAAGCTGCAAAGTCTCCCAGCCGACAGCAGCCCTGCTTGGGTTGCCTGTTGGACACACTTCCCCTCTTTACTCCCATCCTGAAAACACCATACAGACCAAAACCCCCAACCCTCTCTATTTGCTTTGTTTTCTAGATAGAGAGTGCATCTGAAAGCTACCACTAATAGTCTGTCTTTTGGTACAGGTAAGGGACCGTGCTGGGCCAGAACAGTTAAGTAAAAGCAATGTATGCACAGCCTTAGGAGATAAACATAGATCACATTACATAGATATATGTCTCCATGCTTACTAAGATGCTTACACATTTAAGAGTGTAAACAATACACAGACTTTTAAAACAGCTATTTTAGGAGGGAAGAAGCCTTTTTAGAAAGACCTTCAACTAGCAGCCAGGACCCAAATGATATACATGAAGAAACTGGGAGCCAGGCACTGTTTAGGTAGTAGCATGAAGTAATAGAACTCAACCAGGTAGAATGATTTTTTTGTCTTCAAGGATAGAGTGCTGTGGATGTGGGCCAAGGAGTGCTATTTCTACTGCTATGAATAAATAAAATTCACAGATCTAGTTGTAAAGCTATGTTTGCTTTTACTTTACATTTTAGCACATCTGTTATTGCTTTCCATTTTTACTGGCTGAAATTCTCCCACAAAGAGAAGAAAACGTTGGTCAGAGCAAGACAGGTAGTGTTAATAGTTTTCTCCAGTGTAATATAAAGAATATGTCAATCTCCTCAGCACAATTTCTTACATGGTCAACGTCTGGCTATTTTTACAAGTTGGAAAAGAAGGCAGAAGCAGGCACATAGTGCAGATCAACATCTGGCTCCGTGGCCGGTGCTGTAAGGAAGGTTTTGCCTTTTATGACAATGGATTGTACTTTAATGATTGTAGCCTGATAGGAAAGGATGGGATCATTCTGTCTAAGAAGGACAAGAGAATTTTTGGCAGCAGGCTTTAAAATTAAAGACTCAGGGAATGAGGTCCAAAGTGGCAGTGCTTGTGCCATTGCTCCCTGCTGGGCAGCAGGGCATATCAACCAGTGTGGTAACAGATGTTCCTTGACTGCTTCTGAAGATGAGAATCATAGAGCTAACCACAACAAGGGTGTTCATGGTTATGAAGAATTCTCTTAAACCCTTTCTAGGGAAGCTGGATGCTTGATTACCTCTCTGAAGTGCCTGTACACAAATGCACACAGCACGGGGAATAAACATCAAGAACTAGAAATCTCTATGTGCGGTTGCAGGGTCATGATCTCATTGCAATTACGAGATGTAGTGGGATAGCTGACATGATTAGCATGTTGTCATGGATGGCTAGGTACTTTTTAGAAAGGATGGGTCAGTGAGGTGTGGTTGTGGAGTTGCTCTTGGTGTGAGAGAGCAACTGAAATGTATCAAGCTCTACTCAAGGGTGGACGAATGAGTTGAGAGCTTAGGGGTAAGAATTAAGAGACAGGCTGATACAGGTGACACTGTTGAGAGTGTTTACTACAGGCCACCTGATCAGGAGGAAGTTGATGGAGGTTTCTGTGGACAGCTGGAAGTAACCTCACAATTACAGGCCCCGGTTCTCACCTTGAGGAAGAACTTATTTACATTGATGGTGGCACAGCATTGGAACAGGCTGCCCAGGGAGGTTGTGAAACCCACCTGGATGTGTTCCTGTATCACTTGCTGTATCCAAGAAGGGAAGACAGTGGGGTTGGACAAGATGATCTCCAGGGGTCCTTTCCAACCCTAATGATTCTCTGATTCTGGAATTCTGGGATTCAGGGATTCAGGATTAAGGGTCATGTCCTGTGACCAGCACTCAGCTAGTACAGATGTTCAATTAGATGTCAGGCATCTTGTAACAGAGGTCAGCATTGCAGATTTTTCAGGAAAAAATTAAGAAAGAGGACACCTGCACAGAAAAAGGTAATGTTGAAAACAATTTGCCTCTCCAATTACTTTTGACAGACTGGCAAGCAGCAAGTACTAATGGGTAGTAGGCATGCCTTACCTCCCTCCAAGGAATTTATAGCCATCAAAATGATACTGTAGATACTTTTATTTTACAAATAGGGCACTTCAGAAATTAACTTAATTTAAACTCCCTGTTTGGAGTTTGGTTGCTGTGTAATTGTAGAATGATGTGATGGTTACTGCCACTGGAAGGTATGTAAATAAATGGAGATTTTCTCAAAAACTTTTCTGCTAGCAGAAGTGGGCAGGCCCTGCTCAGGAGAGTTTCCTCTCCTGCTCCACCATTTCTGTACATGAACTAATCTTGCAAGAAATAAGAAATGACCCAGGTTTTTTGACACCACTGACATACCCGACAGGCAGCAAGAAAAGATGGACTGACATAGTCATCTTGTTAAAACAGCTTTCCTTTAATTTAGTGGCAGATAATTCCCCATGATTTCAGTGGATATAGTTCTTTGCTGGAACTCATCTGAGAGAAGAGTGTTTTTTTAAAATGGTTTCAAAGACTGCTGTTTCATTTAGCTGGCCCACTTCAATAACTCTTATAGCTATTGTTCAAATTACTGCAATCTTCTGATAAATCCAATAAGGACTCCTGAGACTGAGAGCTGCAAATCACAAAGGAGTGCTCCTGGGGTCATTGTGACTTGTAGCCAAAGACAAAACTTCACTTATGACCCTATCTGTCGGTGCATCACCTGACAGGGCTCTCTGTCCCACTCTTCTTCCTGGAGCTTGCTGACCATTCATGGTGGGAGATCTTCAGGACACCAAACAGAATGAGCTGGAAGGCAGAGGATTTTTCTTGTTACAGACTCAAGCATGTTGACCACCAAAATTCAGGGTGAGCAAAAGCAGCTACACCAAGTAATGTCAGTCATAACTCCCTTTCTTTAGTCAAATATTTAATTGAAGCCTTGGGGAGGACAGAGAGGGTGTAGGCCCATCAACACCTTGAGCTGAGGCTCATCCCATAGTAGTGTGGCTCTCCCAGGCTTCCCGATGGCTGCCCAGAGAGCAGCACCATGATGCAGAGCAGGTCTAGAGCTGTTCTTGTTATACAACTGCAAGTCTGTGTAGAAACATGCTCCACAGACTGGGGCTCCCTTCATCACAGATTGCTTCACATTATTTTGGAGGAGCAAGATAAAATTAAATCGTCTGTGTCATTAAAACTGACCATGTTGTTGGATGGACACAGTTCGAAAGATAGTGTCCAACAGCAATAAAAAAATGACACTGCCACCTCATATTCTGGACTTTTTTTTTTTTTAAAGGGCAGTGCTGCAGGCTGCGGCACCGAGTTACTCTGGGTAGCACCTTAGTGTTGTTACTGCTGAAACATTTCCAAGCCCGTGGGAATTCCTGTTTGCCTCTGGTAGACATTGCAGCAACAGTCAAGCAGTAGACAGACTGCAAAAGTGCTGAGTCAGTCACAAATGATTCAAAATCTGTGGGTTTTTCCATATAACCATCACCATAGCCAACCAAGAATAGAGATAAGAATAGGATCACCTGGGAGCTGAATTCTAGAAATTTACTAGAGGCTGTTCTGTGGGGAGCATGAAGGACAAAGGCATCAGAGAGACGGGTTTGTCTAATGTCAATACAAATGGCAGCTGGCCCAACAGATTTTAAAATTAGGCTGGAAGGGGATCCTTGCTTTTTCCCCTTGTTCCATCACCACTACATTTTTTTCTCAATTTTTTTAATTCGAACATCACTTCTCCAGGCTCTGCAAAGAGATGCATAAGTGATCCCCACTGCTTTCCTTCCAGGACATCCTAATCAGATCTGTGACCCAGAACTTGAGACCTGAGGCCATCCCTACAGGATATTAATGTCATTCTCGGGATCACACTTTTTTGTAAGACCTCCTTCTCAGTTAAGAAGGGCGCCCTGGAACAGCCCCTGTTACATTCCCATGTCCTGTCATACAAGCAGTATGGTGCACACACAGCAGCACTTCCACCTCCATTCTCCTGCTCTCCTGAGCTCATTTTGATACACACTGCATGCACCAAGCAAAGTTGTTCTCAAATTCACTGATGGCCTGCAGCCTTTCCAAGTGAGAGGGAAAATGTGCAATTCTCTGCGAAAACCAGGGTAATTCTCAGCTGTGTGTGGCTTATATGAAATCTGCTGCCCTTAACATTTTGGTTCAGCTTGTAGCTTTTCCACTTTTATAAATCTGCAGTATGAAAGGACGCTCAGCCGTCTGAGAACACACCACACAGACTCCAATGCAGAGGTGGGTAGTACAAAACTTGGCTACACTAGAAAAATACATGTTCCTTGCCAATGGTGTGGCATTGCCAAGGGCTTTACAGAGGACAGGTCTGAATCTTATCTTCCCAAAAGCAGAGGTGTGAGATCCAAAGGCTTGTTTCTTAGTAAGAATTAAACCCACATACAAATTAGGTATTTAGCCTTAGATTACCTCTCCATTCTGGTGGGCTGCTGATTTAGCAGGTTTTTTGACTCCTAACATATGTCATCGTGAACTGTTTTCTGTTTCTACCCAGGTAGTTACTGTATTACATTTACGCTCTAAGAGCATAATTACTAGCAGGGTTGCCTTATATATGTACATGGAAATATGTAGTTCAAAACACATCTAAGAAGTAGAAAGGAGACGATAAGAGAATGATTGTGTCATTCATCCAAGTGAAAGCTGGTTAAAGTGACCTATCTCAATTTCTGGAAGTCTGAACCTAATACATGAGAAATTGCAGTAGAAAAATGAAAAAGCAGATAAAGGATTTTGGCGTGTATAGAGTCAGGAACTCAAAAGTTGAGGTTTATGCTTGACAGTGCATCTGGCATTGACAGACAGATGCCTTCCACAAGAAGTATGTCTATGGAGCTGTGATGGGAGCTTTTAATCAGGATTTTTAATGCTTCAGGTGTGTGTACAGTCATCAGTGCCAGCTCAGCTTTGGCCTCAACATCAACAGGACACTTCAGGCATGCTAGAGAGGAAGCAAAGAAAACCAAATTCCCTTGAAAATGCTTCAGACACAAAACATTGCTTCATCCCTGGCAAATAGGCATGCCCTGTTCCCAAACTACTTGTGTTTGACATCCTGGCTTGATAAAGAAGCAAAAAATTGTTAAGTGATACCTGCAAGGCACAATTTAGAAAACTTTTTTCTATAATTTTATTATTTTTTAAATGGTAGTCTCAAGTTTCCCTGTCTTGCTCGAAGAAGGAAAGAATATGTTTTGTGATTGCCAATACTTATACAAAACACTCTGAGTTTATTTCTACAGAGAATATATCTTAAAATCATTCAATCACAAATTACTTTTATGACTGCAGCATTTGTCTGCCATGTTTGCAAGCAGAATATCTGAAAGCTAGAAACATGTTTAAAATTATGTCTGTTTCTCACTCTCAAATGGCAGATGTGTGCTTCGTCACCATCGTGCACAAGCAGTTGATTGACAACCAAAATGGAGGAAAATGAATATGTGCTGTAAGCACGTGTGTCTCTGGGCTTTGAGCTTAGATGTCTAACTTCTAGAAAATTAGGTGATGCCTGTCTGGTTTGTGAGAAAGTCTCTGTTATGCAAATATGGAATATTGATTAAAAAAAGAGGCTGTTGCAAGCTTTATCTGGTTCCCATTAAAATCATTCAAGACTTTCACTTCAGTTGGAGTTCTGTGGAAGTACTTTCAAATGGCATAGCCTATACTTTCAGATGTAACAGTATTCCTCTTGTTTTTAAAAGTGTTTGTTTTAATGTCTAGCTAATCTCTTGTGAAGATTCTGAAGATTTATGAGTTGCCATTGTTGTTTTTGTCTGTGATCACCGAAGGCCACAGCCTCTAGAGCTCTCTTGTCTAACATTTTTCCAGTGTGCATTTCTGAAATCCTGTTTGTTAAGACTACTGCAGCATAACAGAAGCCCTGAAATAGCACCAGCAGACATTGCTGTTGCCTAACCTCAGAGAATCACATGTTCTAATTCTGCTAAAGGAAAACTAATCATATTCAGCATATGAGAGAAAGAGCTGTGTGCAGTTGGAAATGACATGATCATTTGTGTTGGAGATAAAAATGAAGGGCCATTAATTTTATAGCATTAAATGAAGAGAAGTATTAGACCTGTATAATGAACTTCAATGAATACATTTCAAAGACATTTTCACAAATATATGTAGGAGGTGTATATCTGTATATAATGTGGAGAGAAAATAATTATATTCAATCTAATCTTACAAACTGAATCTGCAAATATAAATATATACACATACTTTGACAGATTTCTTGTTCTTTAAAATTTGTTTAATTGCTCTGGCCCACTAATGGATGTAATTTCAAAATGACAATATAAAGATTTCATTGCAATTTTTGATCTCTGGTCTCCTGAATATAAGTTGTGATTTAAAACCAATGTGAATTCTACAGTACTGGTCACATTGTCCAGCTCTATATCACCTTATCAGCTGCTTTAAATGTACTTAACAATTTTATGTTAAAATTATGGGCTTGGTTTTAAGTTTCAGAGTTGGGGGCGGGGGGGGGGGGAGGTATTAATATTTTGTATTTCTTTTTACTGGGAAAAAATTACTTCAACTGGGATTAGCCACTACCAGCAACTAGTTGGTGGAGAGGTACTCCAGAGAAATCAAGTGAAGTAAACAAATTAAAAAAAAGATGAAAGAGTCTCCACATTAAAAAATAATTAAAGGAATATGATGCTTTACCAGCTCTAACAGTGGGAAGGGATGACAAAAATCCTTGGTGTGGGTATCAGAGATGCCACTGTAGTTTCTTCTGACATGTTTTGTACATTCAAGGTAGTACCTTGCAGAGGCATTTTGTGTGCATGCATAGCCTGACCTTCCTTCAGCACAGCAAACCTTCCTCTCCCTGTCTCCTCTACAAAGACAGTGATCTTGACCCTTTCTCTGCTGATCTGCCTGCTGCAGTCATCCCTCTTTTTATTTTAAAGCAAACATCCAGTTATTTCTTGTCATTCTGAACCTCGTGGAAGAAACTCCCCTTAAATATCAGTTTTTCTCTTTGGAGTCTTGCCTCCCTCCTCTCCTTTGCCCTGACTTGTACTTGCTGAAGGTCATGCTGAGAGTGTTTGACCTGTGAGTCTGATTCACCACTGAAGCTGGGCAAGGTAGCAATGCTAATGGGGACTGGTGGAGCAAGTCAATTGTATGTTTTCTGGAGTAGGTGCTAACACGAGCTTGGTGTGTTTAGGAGCTGCTTCTGTGCACGACTCAGGTCCTGGCTGGGCTGCCTTTTGTATCACGTGATGATGTGGACTGTCAGGGTGCCTGCTTTTAACCACTTGCACCTTACACCCAGAAGCCGAAGCTCCAGCTGTGAGATTAGACCAGGGGCTTAAAGGTGTAAGGCAGAAGGTTTGTTAAGACACTTTCCAGCATCTGAGAGTGGGATGATCTGTCAGTGTAGAAACAGCCAGATATTTATGTCTCATCCAGGGAAAGGACTGCTACAGGATATATTGGTGCCTGGCAGCGATATCGATTCCCGTCTGTTCGAATTCCTCCCTGGGCATTCAGCCACACCAGGGTCATTGGAAGAGGTGTCTCTCCCCGGGTGTGCATGTACAGTCTCTGATGGGACCAGTGGGACACCCCTACTCCCCATACACTTACAGCTTTCTAATGGGGCCCCATTTCTCTGGCTGTTGAGTGTCTGGAGACTTTGGGCACTTGATTAATGTTTGAAAAATGTTTGTAAATATTTGAAACTAACTATCAAGTTGTTGGGATGAATGAGTTTTTCACAGGTGGACATTTAGTGTGTATTTGTCTGTGTGTTCTTGTCTGGAGACTCCTTGAAGTAAATTGTGCAGACATAGCCTTGGATGCACAGTTTTAAAGTGTATGTCATGTTTTCTCACTATATTTCCTATATGAAAGAATATCTTTCAAGTGAGGGGTTGTCTTGGTTTGAGACAAATTTGGAGGAAAAACGTCCAAATGAACATCCCTCTGTTAGAAGGCAGATTTCAGCAGCCCCTCTCCCACCAGGTTCGGAAAGGAATTCCTTGGAGGAAAGTGAAAAAAAACCCTGTTTATTTAACAAGCAGAGTGCACGCAGGCACGGAAAAAGAATGATGTTAAATAATAAAACCTCTCGCTGTGGAAAGAACCTGGTAAATTCAGAGTCCTATCTGTAGGCGTGGCTCTGCCCTCTCTGAAGCTGGGGTTTGGCATGGGCCCCTCCAGGCCACAGTGTGGGGCCTCCCGGTGATGCTGTTCTGGACTGGAGCAGAACAGTCCCAAGAAAAGTTCTTGCCAAAGGAGGCAAGCAGCTCAGCTAGCAGGCTAGCTGAAAAGCAAAGAGTTTTAACTCTCTGTCTCTCTCCCAAGAAAAGGAGCTGAGAGCTGGCTAAAAGCAGGAAGGTGCTTCCCCTGCTCCGCCGCAGGAGCGCAGGGGAGTGTATGTGTCCTTGAGCACAAACCGCTCTGAAAAATCCACCTGGCTTCTCTCCCCCCTCTCCTGAGAAACAGCTTAAAAGACACAGGAAGGCACAGGATTCATGTCTGGCATAGAGCAGGCGACAGGGGATACAACATCTTAAAGTCACCCCAAGACAGGGGTTCATCTGTGTGCAGAAGCCTGTGTGCAAAATCTGGATCCAAGTCTAGACATAGTATATTTTCTAGTGTTTCTCCAGAATGTTCTGTCGAATGGTTTCTGATTTCTTTGGTAAATCACTCATTCCATGCATATGGAAAAACATATGTCTAAAAGAGAGATGGTCTGAAGGTTTTGGTCTATCAATTATGCAATGATTTATTTACCCAGAATTGGAATAATAAAAACTGAAATACATTTATATATATGTTCATTATTACAACACCCCACACACATACATATTACCGAGGTAGAAAGACAAAAGGAACCCTACCCCTGCAATCCCACCTAAAGACATCTCCCAAATTATAGTTGTCTTCATCCATCAAGCCTTTTCCCACCATTTCTTGGAATGAGTAACTTGCAACATTGGTTCATATTTTATGGCATTTAGTAATAATTATGAATTCTACCATAGCTTGTGCATGTTTTCCTTAGATTGGGAAATTCTAACATTTTACTCCTCCAAAAGGAAGCCAACACTCTACTTTTTTGCTGATGTAAGCTTTCTTTTATGATTTTATCCTATGAGACATATGTTTAGTCAAGTAATTCTTATTTGTTTGTTTTTCCAATTAAATTATATTTAAGTTTCACTTTCCAAAGGGTTGCACTCCTATTTCTGAGTGGGAAGAAACAGGTCATTACAAAAACATCTTCTCTTTGATCACTTGTGAGACCAGAACTAGTGTATGTTTTTGGACAGAGATGTGGACTTGGTATTACCAGGGCCCTCTGAATACCCTGGCTGACACTGGTCCTTGGTGCTGGTTTTAACACCCAGAGAGATGTTAGCCATTTATACCTTTGTTGGAAGTTATCAGGTCTGCCAGGAAACTCAGCTTTTATCTCTGCAGTATTTAGATATCCATTATTTGCTCAGCATCAAGAGCCTGACCAAGCCTGCCCACTGCCAGTCTAAGCCCTAGCACATCGAGTCTGTGCAACACAAGTATCTCAGTCCCGTCTCAATTAGGTGGTATTGGGGCGTTTCAAGACTCAAGTCTCCTTATTTACCCCTTCCAATGAAAAATGTTACCAATAATAGCTAACAAGTATTCTGACACAATGTTTCAAATTCTTATAACCCACATATTAGCTAAAATAACTAACTTCTGCGCAGTGATGACTCTCTGCTCGTGTCCAAACCCTTCTGTTTTCTGTTGCCTCGAGCAAGGATTGAAGCTTATGTGACACCTTTCCTTGACAAAACACTTTATTTTCTACCCCATCACTATGTGACTTCTGAGATAGGGAGAACAGCTCAGCTACTGTTGGTACTTTGTGGCCATTTTAGGAGACAGGCTCACACAACAGGAACTTTTTCTTTATATTCTGTTTTTCAGGGATTGTTTTTGGTTTTTTTTTCAGATTTTTGTTTATTAAAATGGAAATGTGGAAAAAGCTTTTCCTTTCTGCATGATGTTCTATAATAGAAGCAGTAAATAGTCATGGTAAATAAAACTAAGTTTACTATTTTAGTGGCATTTTCCACCAAACGACATGAAAGATAACAGGACTGTCTTGTCTAAACAAGGATTCCATGCTTGAAAGTCATGCTCAACAAACATATGCAGCCTTTTTCAGACAATAGAATGTCAAGGTTTCTACATCTGATAATAATAGCTGTGATATGCATGATCACATTTGCAGTTGTATTGCCTTTTGTGTTGGAAACAATCATCTGTGACATGTCTGCATTGCTTGGCTTTATCCAAGAGTATAAACACATCTACAATGATTCCACTTTCGTGTCACACCATGAGCCTGGTCTCATTTCATGGAGTCATAGAATCATAGATTGCTTTGGATTGGAAGGCACCTCAAAAATCATCCATTTCCAACCCCCTGCCATGGGCATGGATACCTTTCACTAGACCAGGCTGCTCAGGGCCCCATTCAGCCTGGCCTTGAATACTGCCAGGGATTGGGCATCCAAGACTTCTCTGGGCAACCTGTGCCAGTGCATCACCACCCACACAGTAAAGAATTTCTTCCTAATACCTAATCTAAATGTGTCCTCTTTAAATTTAATTTCTTTTTCATTTCCAGCCGTGTCAATGGCAACCAGGATCCATTTTTCATTTAAGATATTTTTAGAGCTCATTGATAAATATATGAAATCTCCTGAATTTCATTTTACTGCTATTGTCAAGTGCTCTACCAAGTGCTTTTGCAATAGCCAGATCTCTCCCAGTATTACATTCAAGAAGCAAATCATAAACCTTAACAGAAAATGAAATCCCTTTAGTCTTGAATAACATTCATTTTGGTCATCATGATGAATGTTATACAATCACTCTGCACTGACATTGACCTCTCAGAAATAAAGTTCTGAAAGCTTTTATGTGTAAAGACTAAGCATCCTGGCCTACGTAAGAGTACTGATTTCCAGTTTTTCCTGATACCTATGGCATATACATTAAAACTCTCCCAAGTAAGACCTACCAGCTGTGTGAGCACAGTACCAGTATGATCTTTGGAGGCACCTGTGAGTAAGACAGACTTTTGCTTAGAGTGGGACCTCAATAATTATTTCAATACTTAAGGTTTGCCTTCATGTGTCTTTGATATCCTTGACCAAAAATTCCTTTTTTAAAAACAGACTGCTCTGTAAGTTTTCAATTGTATTAGTCACCTCTTCTGTTTGTGCTTCCCTTGCCATGCTTGCATCATAGTCTCTAGCACTGTGGGCACATATTCCCATCCTGTTATTACTGAATGGCCATTGGAGAATAGCTTGTCAAGGTGGGCAGCACAGCCCTGAGCTAGGTTTCTGAAAGTTACTTGTGAATCCTCAACCTTGCAGGTTTTTCAGACTGAAATAGAAAGAGCCATGCCAAACTGATGTGGTGCTGGTCACAGTGCTGCTTTGAGCAGAAGGCTGGACTAGTTGTCACCTCCCAGCCAGCATTCTTCTATGTCCAACATGTTAATTGTCCGTTCACCCTGAGCTATAATCCTAGTGAATGCTTTGCAAAGGGTTTCCTGTGAGCTAATGGTACTGTTTCCATCGTCTCTTAAGTTGAGCACTATGCAAATCCTTGGAAGTTTTTTGATACTGTGTTATCCTTTGGAATTATTCCTTTTTAAAATGCTGAGCACTGTCTGGACTTGTGTGTTTTGCCATAGTGTATTCATACCAGCGCTAGTTTTTATCAATTCCAACTTTGATCCTTGTGACTCTTCCTGGTACTTGACTATTTTCATGCCATTTCAGATCCCCCAGTGCACACACTTTACAGCAGCCAACTACATTTGCCTGGCAAATTCTGACTGTCTTGTCAAAAGTTATTTCTGGGTCCTCTGTTTGTTCCCCAGACTGTCTGGCACAAGGACCTCATGTCCAGTCAAGGGCACAGTTAACCACTCCAGCCTGACAGCAAGATTGATCCCTTGGGGTGTAATCATTCAGAAGACTTCTGCTTCCTCCCTTTCTTCATCTTGTCTCTATCTAAAGACATGTAAACCATATGCTGAAAAGTGTTATGAAAGCAAATACACTTATGCAGGGTTCAGGATTTCTCAAATTTATGTATGACATCTTCATAGTTTGCCCTCTCTGCACGAGTTAAGTGAAACCTGCTAAGAGCATCAAGTGTCTGAGAACCACTCATTGACAGAAATAAAGCTGCTTTCTGTTAATTTACCTCCTTGGTGGTGGTTACAGCTTGTAGAGACAGGGGAAAGTCTGGTTAAACCACCTCCAGTTGTTCATGCCACATTCAGCAATTTCATGAGGCAGTTTTTAACTGATCCCTTCTGACACTCCGGAATTTTTCTGAGTTTTGCTTTATAGGTAGTGGCAGGTATTGTTCAGCAGCTGGCCAGAATCAAGGTTTCTACAAACTTCTGCTTCATTTGACCCAGTGAATGATGCAGGAGATTGTCCCACTGGTGCATTTCAGAGCCCCCCAGAGGTACTGCTTCCCACTGAAAATACCCTTGCAAGTCAGATGGTGGCTGACCTTGCCCTTTTGCCAACACTGCAATGGCTGTTTGTAAGTTAAGGAGTTATTAATAAACTGACAACTAGAAAGGTCCCCTGACAGCCAAGCTTCTGCAGCACAAAGGAAGCCTCCAGGGATGAGACTTGCGCATCCATCCTCTATGCTTCAGAAGGTTCTCTTACAAAACATGGTTCCAACTGCCTCTGCCTTACCCTTATGCTTAGTTACTCACCTGAGTACTGAGTACCTCCCTTATTATGGCTGCAGAAATACTGTGTAAGGTCATGTTTTACGTTTGGGGTAATTTAAACCTTTTTATTTTTTTCCTGCAAGTATTGATTTTTTTCCTTTTTTTTCCTTTCATTTAGATGTTATGTTGTCAAATCAGGGCTGAAAATAATCTCATGGCGTTTTTTTGCTTCTCTGATGGAACAATCCCTTCATAATAAAGTTTTACTCACTTTATTCATCCTCAGTTCAATCAAGTACTTTTTAAAATCCTTTTGGCCCTGGAATTTACTTTTCAGGTCTGATCTGGATGCATCTTAATTCCTAGATTTTTTGTTACTCAAATCACCATCATTCCTTTTTGCTGGCCAAAGAACTGCAAGATATTTCTTCTGATTCGTTACTCCCCAGCTGAGTGCCAGGAGTATCCCTATAGCTGGCATACAGTGCATGTTAATAAGACAGTGTACACTAATGGCAACAGTAGTGTATGCTGTCCTGAGGCCTCTGATGACAGCTGGACTTTATAAAAACTGCATTATTGCTCAGTAGAATGTGTCACCAAGAAAAGGAAATGGGCCCACAAGCACTGAGACTGCAAAGGCCATAGTTCCTCTGCTGTCTTTTGTTTACATAAGACAAGGATTAATTTTGCCTAGTAGTACACTTAGATCCAGGCCAATCTGCTACACTGTTGAGCAAGCACACTTTCATTATTTGGTCATCCATTTTTCTTTCAAAGACATTTTTTAAAGAATTGAAAGAATAAAGTATCGAACTGTTGGGATTCTACCAAACTATAAAACACGTGGACATGATTCATTACTGGTGTCATGTAAATTATTTATGGAATTACATCAGAGATCATCTCATTATGGTGATTACAAACTAGTTTTACCAGAACCAAAATTAAGTTGGAAGCCTAAACTATGATTTTATAAAACATAACTGATTTACATGTTTTTATTAGATGTGTCCTCTAGCTTGCAGTATACTATAGAGTAGTCCTTTATAGGTAAATAGGATCTTCTGCCTAGACCTGGGTATGCACTATGTTAACATTCTCTGGTAAGATTTGGTTATTTACTTGTTTTTCTTAATAGGGATTGACGTATTTGCAGCTGTACCTAAGGTTCTTCATTATAATAGGAAAAGGTCCTGTATAAATCTGTGAATGAAATAACTATTTCAGACTTTATTTTCTTTTATTTTTTAAGGTATACTTTAACTAGCAATGTGCTAACAAATGCACATGGAAAAGCATATTAGGATAGTACTTTACCCTGACTATTTTAAGGAGTACCAGGAGTACTGGAACTGCCAAAATGGTGTATGTGTAATATTAGACATATGATGTCACAGTGTCTGTTTATGTATGTATAATTAAAATGATTTATTTAAAGAAATTGCAGAAATCACTTTATTATAACAATGGTAATTTTACTTGATGGTGGTTTAAAACTGAATAATGCCCCCAAATAATTCAATTTTAAAAATAAAACTGCTAATAATTGAAAAAAATTTCTCAAATAATTTTCTTTTTCAGTTCACAAGGATTAAATAAAAAAGTCTGTATTCTTTATTGCTGATTTCTATCATTAAACCAACTACATGCAAGCAGTGCTGATTGCAATATAAAGAATTATACTCCTGGGTCCTACTTGTATTCATTCTCGTTCTACACTTTAAAAAGCCATTCATCAATTACTCTGCACTGGCACCAGAACTTAGCCTGTGCATGCTATTTTTTGCTCGTATTGCAGTGCAGCCTTCTGGAGACAAGGGGAGACACTGCGAGTGCGCAGAGTGTGTGTGACTCCCTGCCCCACACTCACAGATCTGTGTGCACATTCACAGTGCATCAGACGTAATTGCAGAGCAGCCCTTCACAGGGGGTGGATATAATAGCCTTCATTCTCTGCTTCCCAGAATGTCTTGTAATGTTTGGAGCCTTAAACCAAACCCATCTTGTAAATAGCTACATGAGCATCAGGAGTTTTTTCATATGCAGCATAAGTGAAATGCTGCATAATATAAAATGATGGTGCTGTTAATCCTATAGCACTGGTGGTTCCCAGCCCCCTCTGCTATTGATACCAACCCCATTGTCTCTGGCTTTAAACTTCATCAGTATGCAAACGGAGTGTCACTATGATGGGTGGTAACTTGGTTGGATGCACTTTCTACATTTCTGGCAAATGAGTATAATTATTTTCAGAGCTGCGGGCAACTCATGCATGTTTTATCCTCCATCTGGACCTGCGTGGTACACAATAGTGATAAAAGATGATTTCTCCCCTTGGATGTTCATAGGCCATCATCGACACCGTCCTGATGAAATGGTCATGTATCCCCTAGCACTTCTATGTCTGCCACAGCTTGACAACAAAATTATTTCCCTATAGTACTAAAACACTTCAAATATTCAAGCCCTCTGTGCATATATTTGTGTTTTGAAGCATTCAATGTTAACGTAATGTGGTAATTTATAAACTGACAAATTAACTGTGCAGAAATCTGATCAGGGCCTTATGAGGTCTGCAAAGCAATGTAAAAGAAAGCAAAAGCTTTTTAATCTATATAATAATAATAATAATCTTATCAAGTATCAGAGGCAGGTTTTACTCTCCCATTGTCTGTGCTTTTCAGTCCTGGACTTAGTTACTGCACACTGAAGCTGGGATGCTTTGAATTGAACTATTGTCATGATTGCAGCTCAGGACAAACTGTACCGTTGTTGCTCAAGCAAAAAGGGGAAATATGATCTTCCATCACTGACCATTCAAAAGGGAAAAAGATGAAGGCAAAAAGGCTAGAATAGAATTTACTAAAAATAAATATTCATCTCCATGATAGAAAATAAATGAAGCCCACCCAAGCAAGGAGAATCAATATCTGCAAAGCTGAGATTGGTCACAAGAGAAGGAGAAGAAAAGAGAGATCAGCTTCCTTTGTTTCTTTGTTATAAAATCATTTTAATGATTAAAATCCATCACTATGATTGCCCTCTTTATCACTACTGACCCTTCAAGAGCCAGACACCAGGATTGGCATCACCTGTACCAAACGAAGGACACCCCTCTCGCCTTTACTAGAGGAGCCTGATTCCCTCCAAAATAAAGTAAGGGCTAATTTTCACAGACCCTGGAATGGTACTTGGTGTCTTCTGATGCTCCATCCACGTGGCATGGCCCTGTCCAAGGGACAGCCTGGCAGGGTGCAGGCAAGGTGGGGTGCACAGGCACTGCACCCCTCATGGTGTGACCATGCCAGACTGCGCCGTCTGTGCCACCACCCTGCACAGGGCCGATGGCATCAGCACTCTTCATCATGGCTTTGCCGGGGTCACCATAGCAACAGTGTAATGGATTTGCCCTTATTCAATCCCAGAGGCCACATTGAAGTGCTATGCAAAATTTGCTGGAGTCTGAATTCCTTTCAAGTCATGGCTCATGTGTCAGGAAGCAAGTCAATGTGTCAGGAAACAAGGCAGAGGTAAACACAGGGACAGGAAGAAACCTTTACTCTCCCATGCCGTGTGCTCCTGATGACATTCAAATGTCAAGACGACTCCATTCCCAATTTCTGTCTGATTTTCTGGTTATTAATTTGCTCTTTGGATGGAGACAGTAGTGGGACCAGGCAGCCATGATGGGCAGAGAACAGCTTGGCAGCTCCGAGGTGACCACACTCCACTTCTGGGAAGCCACTATACTTCGCAGGGAAGCAACCCCATCCTGGGACACAGAGCACACCCGGAGGGGCCAGGGCTGCCTCAGCAATGCCATACAGGGAAGAGCAGCTTTTAAGTGAAAGCATCCCCTCTGCAAAGTTTGTCCTGGTTGTTAGCTAAAGCAAAACTGGTTTGCTGACAGATTGGTTGACTGTGGTAACAAGAATGAAACATCTCACAATCCTGACATCTGCAAGCCCTGGCCAGGCATGGGACTTCTCTATATCACTAGTACAGCTGTGCTCCCTGACACATCTGTTACATTTCTTTTATTTCAAAGTCTTATGCTTACACTTTGTCTTGGTTTAAGAAAATTAACTCTATTCAAGATGAAACAAGCACATGCTTCTACAGCTTTACTCATTTTTTTACCCCACAGCTGCTCCAGAGTTGGGGAAGCCATCTATATGTTGAAGGAAGCCAGCCAATCCTGCCTTGGAGCTCTGGAGAGAAAGAGTCATCCTGGGAAAAGCGTGGGTGCTGTTATGTCTTAGACCCAAACACATACGTGAGAAATTTTCCAGTCCTAGTCCAGAGGACACATTTCTTTCCATACAGGGACCCAAGGCACCTTCTGCACCCACCCCTCACTCACGGGATGCACCCCAACAGAAACCTGCCTAAGAGGAAGTCTGAAGGCTAACATGGTAGCAGAGCATCCCATGCTGGAACACCTGTAAACCAGCAAGTACCCCAAAGAGACTCATAGCCCTTCTTAGCTGACTTCCATGGAGACTGGACTGCTTGACGTAGGTAAACTGCAACCTAGGCTCTCTGCACTGATATGGCAGAGCTGGCCGGGGAGAACCAGCACCTTCCCTGTACTTCTTTCCTGACTAGTTGCTTTCTTCTCATTTTGCTCAGCTCCTGGAATGTATGGCTATTCCAGGAGCACCACTACTTGCAGGGTGAAACCCTCTGTAGAAGGACGGCAGCGTTAGGCTCACGGGCTGTGGCTGTTCTGCTGGCTGCCATACATTTGCTGCACACCCCTCTGAAGGAGCACACTGGTCACGCTGCCACAGCCCACCCTGACCCTCCTCACGCCTCTCTGCCAGTGACCAGTGTCCCTAGTGCAGCAGACTGCTCCTCACTGATGGATTCCCAGCAGGGCTTGCATGGAGCATGGAGAGAGAGCAGGAGCTTCTGCAATGCTATTCGTTTTAAATGTGTTTTTATTTCGTTGGCTGGTAGGATGGTTCCTTTTCTGTTTTATTTGTCTCTTGTCTTCCCTAGCTTGTATGCTGAAATTGGCACTTCATTTTCACTTCAATACCAGCCTAATATTAATGCAGGTGGTGATGTAAGAATGTGAAAAACTGGAATGCTTATGCTCCGTGAATCCACTGGTGATGGATTAAATTTTTCCTTATATATTATGGAAATAATTCTTGCAAGTCTAAAGACACATAGTATTATCTAAAGCACCCTATTCAGACATGCAAGCTAAGTTGCTTCTGCTGTACTCTGAGCAAACAGGATTGGGCTAATGGTGTTTTGTGTAAAGGAGGCACATGTTAGATAGAGTGCATTCAGGTTCTGTTTGTCTAGTTATGATTTTTCTTTGCAAGAGCCTTTCAGTCTCCTGTTTCCTTGTACAAATGTCCCTTGCAGTGGGTATCTGGGGGATGGGAGAAGGTCTAAAGAAGTTCAAGATTTTACAGCTGAATTGAATACTGAGGAAAACAGATACCAAGGTCAGGCTAAGAGAAGAGAAATTGATTCAAAGGGCAGCAGCACAATTGAAAAGGCCTAGTCTTCAGTAAAACCTTTTCCTTATCATTGTTCTGCTAAATCAGTTGTAATAGAAGGTAACAACGGAGGGAAAAATGTTATGGAAACTGAACATTGCAAATTGTACTGGTGATTTATTATATATGTATTTTGATTGCTTCTATCCCACTGTTCAGCTTCTCTGCACAAAACTGCATTGTTGCAGACCCTGGTAATGGATTCCTTCCAGCAGACCCCTGCCAGTTCAGGTCATTGATCCAGACATATATGCTGGCTCAGAAGCAAAAGGCTGCACCTACATCCTGCCATGAACATTTTCAGGAATAAGCTATTTCATACTTTAGTGTTATTACCATTTTGAATATATGTGTAATGCGGTACTGTAGATCAAACAAACACCTACATAATACTGCAGATGTGACCCATTCTGGTAGGGAGGAATAGGAGAGTAATAGCACAGAATTAACAGGTTTTTTGTTGTGGCTTCCCACTAATGATTACAATATTTTCAAGACACTACCACAGAGGGCTACATGGAATGTATTTATATTAAGATATATTTCATATTGCATTAAAAATAATCAGCTTCACTTAAATCACACAGATATCTTCCATATGCTAAAACAAGGTTTGCACATAGCAGTGTAGAAGAAATGACTTTTTTTTCTGTCCACAGAAAGAGGCTGTGAAGTTTTTCTAATCCAGAAAAAAAACCTGAAATATTGAAGCAGTGGGTTTAGACATCTACAGGCCAGAAAAGAGCCTAAATTTGCACAAGGCATACCGAGTAATTTGCAAAATAACTGATTTTGGTTAAACAAACATGGCAACACTTTCAACTAGATAAAAAGATACTCATGAAGCGGACGAAAGGTTTTTTTGGAAACAGATAGAGCTGTCCAGACATTAGGTCAAAGATTAATCTAAAAACAATGTCACCAAATGGGACATGGAGACTCCTAAGTGTCTGTGGGTCTTATTTTGCCATAGCTTCTTTACACGTGGCTTTGAATTGGTCAGTTTAGTTGCACAAAACCACTGTGGTTTTGGTGGTCCTTTCAAGTAATGCAAAAGATTTTTTAAAAAACAGAGAGAGTGTGCTTAACAGGAGTGGAACCCCAAAGCTCAACCCAAAAAGCCAGAGGATGAGGTTTCAGGGATGCAGACCTGAGCCAGCAGGAGCGAGAAGCCTTGCCTGCTTCCAGGCATGGGCTGGACTGGGGCATGGCCTCTTCTTCATCCCAGTATCACCCAGAGATGCACTCCTCCAAGGGCTGCTGCTTGGACACTGTTCCCTCCCACTTCTGCAGGGAAAACGTCCTTGGCAAAACCCCAAGGCCTCAGGAGCCCTTCCTGACCTGATGTGAGAGATCTACACTTGGGATGATGGACTCACCTACAGGAACTGCAGATGGGATAAAGCCCTCTCCATGGAGTGTTAGAATCAGTTAAGCTGGTTTCAGAGAGCATCTATCGATCTTTATTCTTACCCATTCAGAAAACACTTACTGAGTTCAAATGAAAAAAAACCCTAACTTTATTAAACAATTTCAAGTCTGTTTGCAGAACCCTTTGGAAGTTATTCTGTCAAGGGCATTCACTAAATTGATTTAACAGTTATACATTCATCTAAACTAGATTGTTGCCACCATCTCCAGAATGACACAAAGTCCAAACACTTTCAGAGCTACATAAAAAACCAAAAATTCTGTCTTAAAGAGTCTTAATTGACATTTTTCTTTCTATTTGAACTCCATTACAGAAAGGCTATACCTGGCAAGACCATTTATGATTGAAGACCACTGCTGAAAACTATTTACCACTGAATTTTCCTGCACTATACCTCAGCTCCTGATTTTGTTCTAAGTTCTGCTAAACCGTGGTCTGAAGCCATGTCCATTCTTTACACAGGTGCACACTTACACACACCTCAACATCAGTGCTGTGATAAATGAAATTGAAAGGTTTGGCTTTCGCAGTGATGAAGTGACAAGTAACCAAGTTAAAGTTTGAATGCTGAATAGGTTCTTAATTAAGTTTTAGAGTTAATGAAGGTTTGTGATTGATGTTTGTGGACATTAGATTGTTGGGAGTCGTTTTAAGTGTTAACCAAAAGTTTTAGAGTTGTCTTTTAATTGAAAAATCCTATGAAACCTTTCAAGAAATCCTGAAGTCTAGTCAAGTTTTTGAAGGAGAGCAAGCCCCACACCCCTGCCACAGAGCTATTTTTGGTAACCGACTGTTGGTCTGTCACTGAGCTCCATAGAAACCAGGCATATTAATGAGGCGGGTTTCCCGCCGAAACTCCTAAGTGACATCATCGAGAGACTGCACCCCAGCAACACCGGACTATTGGAGGAAAGGCTTTACATCACCCCTGCACTCCACCAATCACCCCCGACCTGAGGGGCTGGACATTGGGCAGAGATGGGCAGAGAGGGGTGGAGACCAAAGACTATAAAACTGGGAAACCAGAGCTGCGGCTCGCTCTCTTTTGCCCACACTGAGCTCGAGCTGGTTCGGTGCTTGCTGAGGCCCTTTGTCTCGGCTTGGGGTTAGCCTGGGCGGAGCCCGGTGCTGAGGATTTGGGCCTAACCTTTTAGATCTTTTTTCCTGGGAAACCCCGGTTGAGAAACCCAGCACCGAGGGTCAGTCGGGCAGGGCTATACAGCCGTGCCGGCTGCAAGGATCTTCACTCCCTGTGGCCCTGGGTAATCTTTAATTAATTTTGAGAATTAATTTCTTTTATTACTCAATAAACTCCCTGTTTCTTTTAACCATCGGTGCATTGGCCTCGTCTTCATTTTTCTCAAGTGCTCACTCAAGGGACAGAACTTAACACCTTATCGACCTTTGGGTGCTCCTTCCAGAGCAAAACATGAACAGGAGAGCTGCCGGTCTGTTCCACACTTCATGGCATGAGAGCTTTTCCAGCCCTCTAAGCCTTTCTTGTGTTTGAAAATGTCCCTGAATTTTTACCATTTCTGCCACACCTATGGGATGGAGATGTGAGAAGTGAACACAGCCCTTCAGGTGAGAATATACTCTTATTTATATAATGGCATTGTGGTCTCTTGGAGCTGTTTATGATGGATCTTTACACCCTGGTAGGGTTGCTGACAGTCACTGCTGCTGAGCTAAGGTCAGTTTGTCCAAAGTGGTGGACGCCTCTCTTTGTCCACAGTGGTGACTCCCAGCGACTTTTACACACTGTGGAAAACTACACTCTGGGTCTGTTTCCTGAACATCTGCACAAAATTACAGATACCTCCACACCGCACTATTTGCAAGCACAACAAACAAGCTGTCTTAGGTGGAGAACCAGTAAATTCATTGTAGATATGTGTGCTCTGTAGACATGCCATTGGCATCTGAGAAATAATGTATGCGCACGGCAGACTGTTCCCCCTTACAGCTCACATAGCGACACTGAACCTCACCTGCCGAAATTCTGTCCCATGTTCATCCTGTTTGTCTCAGCCTGGGAATTTTTTCTAAATTTTTCACTGTTTGATTAACGTTAATGTGAGAGTTCTTGTTAGAAAACTAACTCAACTTCCCTGCTTCTTCCTTGATTTAAATAAATTCCTTAAGGAATGCTAGTTCTAGAGAGTGACTTGGTCCATCTTTTTTATTATTAAATGAAAAAAAGCAATATCCTAAATAAAAAGCTAATTGTTTGAAAGCTTGATTTTTGTTTGTTTTTTAATTCTTGTCCAGAACCAAAATTCCAATTTCATGCAGAACAAGAAGTTCTGGGAAGAAAAGGTTTTAGAACAATTGAGATATTTTCATTTGCAGTTATTATGAGTTTGTCCAAATATTCTTGCTTTAGAATTTTTACTTTTATAGGAAATTTAAAATATAAGTAGAGTAGCAACCTTAAAGGTCCATGTCATGAAATTAAATGGTAGTTATAAAGAAATGTTGCAGCATAATTAAAACTGCAACCTTCAGATTACTCAATTTGATCCTTTTCAGAGCAAATTTAATTGAAATTAACGAGTTCATAGGAGACAATGTGATTTAAATAATTTTACTTTATTGTTTCTAAAGCAGAAACCTGTTCTATGAAAAACACTTTAAAAGTTTCTGCTTTGCTAGGTCAGCAACTTACATGCTGTTCTTGAGTTTCCCTTAGCCAGTGTCCCTTCCAAAACTGGAGTTTTTCCTATGTGTACTTGGCCTCTTTGGTTTTTTGTAGCTTCTCTTGATGCACTTTACAGAAAGTTATCAAATAATTTTTATCTCACAGGAGTTTATTAGTACATTTTAGAAGATTAGAGAGCCACCACTTCCTTTTGAAAAAAAGTACTAATTTGCTTCCATTTTGTTCTTTAGTGGGTGTTTTTTTGTTTTAATTATAATTTTAAAAATTCAAAAACTCATACACCAGATTTTCTAGGTTGTTCACTATTCTCTTTAAGCCTCCTTAAAGGTGCTGATGGTTGGCTTGCACTGAACCACATGGCTTGTTCCTTTAGAGTTTATAACTTAGCTTCAGTATGAAGTTTCCTGGGACACCCTTACCACAAAAAGTACATAATTCTTAACATCAAGTGTATTTCCTGAGCAGGAAAACCATGTGGATTTTAAAAATTATTTTTGTGGAAGCAAGTATTGAGAAATTAGTAGATCAGTTTTGCCTGCCCAAGTTTCAGATACCACCAGCTTTTATACGTTCAAGGGCTGAGCTCTGCTTTCACATCCAGTACTGGGTTTTACCAGGGCAGGAACACTTACAGCAAATCAGCAGCCCGAGCATTTTTGGGCTCCTATAGGCACTGTGGAAAAGTGGAGGTAAGAAATTCGTAGGCATAGAATCATTTATGTTGGAAAGATCCTTAAGGTCATCCAGAGATGGGCTAATAATGATAGTGTCTTCTTGAAGTTCAGAGGAACCTTCCTCAAAGCATCATGGGAAAACTGTCAGAAAAAAGAAAAATTAACCAGCAAATAGGATGAATAGCACAGAATTATAGTTATTAAAATGGGAAGTCACCTAGTCCAGTCACTTCCAAAACTAATGCAATAACCTGACAGCGTGACTTACTTTGCACCTCTCTAAGTGCCTGGGCAGTTGCACAGGGACCACACAGGGGATGGCAGAAACAATTGCATGTACACTACAGATGTCATTTTTTGTTAATCTCATTATTCTGTAACTTCCAAAATTATTCAAAATTTAGCTGAATGTTTATTCATTAAATGTACTATATTCACCTTTAAATGTGAACAACCTAGAAAATCTGGCATATGAGTTTTTAAATTTTTTGCACATTCCTACCTATTTATTAATATTTTGTTGAGAACAGAACTGAGCTTCAAGGGAAAGAGTGTCTTTGATGGCAAGCAGAAGCCCACCAGTTAAATCAGAGTGGGAGCTGACATTAGATAGGAATACCTGGGTGAAATGGTGACATCATCTCTCCAACCATTCATTCCCAGGAATAAATTCAGCATGGGACAGTGAACATAAAGACATTACAGAAGGCTTGCATCTGTCCTCACATGACATGGATTTGGGACAAGGTCCATCTAAGTTTGCATGTTAGGCCTGGGGCAGCGGCATCTTAGAGAAGTGAGTTACACCTACATCCCCAGCTCTAAGTAAAACCTCTGAAAGGCCTGTTGTGCGGATTTTTAGGCACCACTACTTAGACCTATTGATCTTCTTTATGTTTGTTATGTAGACACAACCAAAAGCAGTTTCAGTCAACTTTATTTAAAGGGTTGGTCCTGTGTTACAATCGCACAGTGCCTGCAGTCTGGCAAACAGAAGTCGTCACACAAAATTCAGGGCTCCCTGCACACTCAGACTCCTGAATCACTTGAGTTTCTAAAATAAAGCTCCTAGTCCCAGATTTTGCAGAGGTGTATGAGCCAACCCTCTCTCACGTCAGCAGTAACTGAGTTAAAGACAATTTGCATTAATTGAACATTTGCCTTGAAACATGGCACATAAAGCTGTGATTCAAAGGGAGGGAAAGAGTTGAAATCTGAAAGCAGGTATATCAGAGAAGACTATATAGGTAAGCAGGAAAAGGCATCACTGAAATGTCTAATAATCATATTGCTACAACCGTCATAAGGTTGAAGCACATTGCTACAACCTTTATGAGGTTGAACCCTCATAAGGCATCCCTTGAATGATGACAAGTGCTTCATAAATACAATTACTTCAGAGATAGATGAAACACCAGTAAAGAGCTCAACGCAGATGGAAACCAATTACAGAGATTTTACCGTAAATAAGACAGTACATAAGATGTGCAGTAGCACACCTGTGTTACCTGCAACCACATCCATGCAGATATGGGGAGCACTGGGACTGAGTTTTGGTAATATCCTACCATTGAAATCTGCCACTGGCTGATGAAGAGTCTAAGCTTGAAGAGCAGTCCTGTCTTCTATGAGGGTAGAAAAATGGCATCTGCCATTGCTCTGACTTATCTCTCCTTTCCCACCTTCTAGAAAAGCCTTTTTACCCTTGTTCTGTTCTCCATCCATGTTGCTTTGTTGCGGGTCACAAATACTGAAAGTAACTGGGAGATACTCTTGGGTCTCATTTTTGTGACAGCTCTCAGTCTTTTTGGCAGGTAGATTTTTTTGGACACTTGCTATGTCACGGGGTAATTGCTTTGGTGGAAGAATAGCTGCAGTATCAAGGAGCCTGGAAGAGATTGTGATCTGCATGCTCTCACCTTGAGGATTTGTTTTGTCCACCTGCCAGTCCACAGACTGAGAGGACAGTGAGAGGAGTGACTGTAGAGTTGCATCCCTTGTATGATGACAATTGCTTCATAAATATAGAGACTAAAGAGGCTTAGCAGGAAAGGCTATAAATGGCAAGACCTGAGAATACTGAAGAAATGTGTACTTATGTTGTATATTTGAGGTTACACCTGCCTGTCATCCAGACCAAATCCTTTGTCTCTGATGCAGTCGCTGATGCAGCCGTTCCTTTGCAGTAGAATCATCACGAGCCTTGCCAGGGCATTTGGTGTGCACCCAGTAAGGCAGCTGACCACAAGATAAGGCAATTGACTCCACCAAGAACCTTGCACTCCACATGCCACAAGAAAGGAACCAGCAGAAAACAAAGAAATTAAAAGCCAATTCTCTGACAAAATGCTCCTTCATGGCATCAGGTCTATTTCCTTTGTCTTCATAGGACATGTTTAGAATTTATTTCAGTGTAACAAGAATTACTGGAAAAAATTATTATTCCATTATTCTGTTATAATTATTCTTGAGAATAATTATAATAGAATAATTTACTAATAGCAACAACAAATTATCATATATCATTAATAAATATTATTATAGAGGTTATTATATAGTGTGTCATTTGTAAGAAATATATCACATACAACCATAAAATATTAATATTTACTAAAATAATAAAATATCATGTAATTATAGTATATTATTCTATTATAATTATTCTAGATAAGTTGCCCAACTTGAAATTATTCTGTTTTTTTTAAAATTACTATTAGAGAAAACATAAAATGTAAAAAA
The DNA here is from genome assembly GCA_013397815.1 of Aleadryas rufinucha. NCBI lineage: Eukaryota > Metazoa > Chordata > Aves > Passeriformes > Aleadryas > Aleadryas rufinucha. The sequence continues at coordinate 268,895 of VZTH01018651.1, forward strand.
TTAAGAGGTGTACATTCAAACCAAACATAGACAGTTTTCACCTATGTAGTTTTTATTTATGTGAGACATCACAAGAACGATTTCCAGTCTTTCTTCCATGTTAGTGGTGAGCCATCCCTTCAGACATAACTAAACAGCTGCCCAGTCACATATATTTATATGCTCATACACATTTATCATCAGTTAACCTCTATCATTTCATTGGTGTTCTACACCATATACACGAAAAATAGATTTTTAGAATGCTATTTTATCATCAAGTTTTGATCTTGGTGATTTTTTTCTTCTAAATTTATTTTCTTCATGTTCTTACATGGTGTTGTCAGTCATAATTTACAACATAAGGTAAAAGAAAAATATCTCAACTTCAGAAATTTGAGAGTAGGAAGAGAAAGATTAGTGAGGAACAGAAACTTTTTTTTTCATTTTCAGCAATGCATTTGACTAATAAGCCCCAAGACAATTAGGATCTGATGTTCTGAGGTGTTCTTGTAGGGCCTACTGGAGCTGCTAGAAAGAATCCTATCCCCTCAGCTCTGTCACTGCTGCTTGTAGGAATGGGGAGGCACCATCCAGAGAAGCTGCCCTCCTCCTGTGTTCACACCTTTCCTTTACTTTGCTAGTCTATGCAGGCAGCTGGGAGGAAACTTGTTCTCTTTGAGTACCCTGGGGAAACACAGGTGTGATGGTTTGAGCCTGAGCTGATGGACAGCTCGTTTGACCAGTGGCGCTTTTCGAAATTTCCATATATAAAGGTGAAGGGAGAGGAAGTTCCTCTCTCTCTGGGGGGGTTGGCGTTCCAGCAGGAGGAGAGGGGGGAATGGCGGCCGAGGCTTTCGCTCCTTGGAGCGGCCTCGAGCCCCCTCCCTCCCCCGGTGCCAGGGACACGGCCCCGGGATGCCGGCGGGACGATCTCCTCAGAGCCCGGCAGCTGAGGAACAACTGTGTTCACTGCAAGTAGCTGCAACATCCAGCCAGGGGCTCCTGAGAACTGCCCCCTCCCCCCTCCCCACGCGGCTGCAAAGATCCGAGCCCAGACCGATGGACTGAAAGACTAACATCAAGAAGCCAGCAGCACAAAGGTGAATGGGGCTTTCTTCATCATAAAGCCTGAACGATGGAGACTACTCTTCATCATGGCATTTTTCAAAGTCAGAAAGAAGGAAAGAGAAAGTGAAGCCGCATAATGGCGGATGAGGAAGAAAGAGGGGCGTGGTCACGCTTGCAGCGCGAAAGCTTAAAACTGCCTTCTGCAAACCGTGGTAAAATCTGTAATACTCCAAACTGTTTTTCTCTTTAATCCATTTAAAAGACATGGGGGGGGTAATGAAGAGTTTTGGATGCAGCAGAGTTTTGGATGCAGCCTATGTGCAAAAGAGAATCATAAAGTGCCTAGAAGTGTGAGAAGCTGTAATGTGCAGAGATATAAGGAACTTTTAAGATTTTCTGTGGAGAAGCGAGTTGCTGCCTTAAGCTAGAAGCTGTTCACCCTTAAAAAAGGACTACCCCATGTTGTGGCCCATGTGATCCCATATCCATGGGAGAGGTGTTTTCCCGGTAACAGCTTTATTTCCCGGGCGGGGGCTGTTGTACTGAGGCTGATATGGTTTTGGGGGACCACAGATTGCAAAGGAAACCTTTTTCCTCCTTACTCGATAGAAGAATTCTTAAAATTGTGAATACTGACTTAAGAATTATGTGATGTTATCCTTTGTGCTGATTTAGGGAAGAAGAAAGGAGGAGGGGGGTGTGAGTGAAAAGAGGGATTTTGCTTTGATTTTCTTATTTTCTTTTCTCTTTTAATTCTGTTAATAAACTTTTCATTTTCTTGATAAGTTTGAGCCTGTTTTGCATTCCTCCAAATCTTCTATCTCACAAAAGATACAGAGGTGAACTAAAACCACTACAACAGGAGACAGTCAGCCCTCTGCACTTCAGGGTGAATATGGGCACAAGCACCTTTTCACAGTGCAGTAAGAGAACAGCTCTTCCTTCTCTCCCTTTTGCCCCACTCCACCTTTCTGTCCTGCCAAGAATGCAACAGACAAAAGGCTCCCTCTTTGCTCCTTCCTTGACCACTTGCTTCTGCAGCTGTCTAATAAACTGATTAGTGTGGTGTTCTTTAGAAGATGTGCTGCACTGCTCTACCACAAAAGAGTGATTTTATCATATGGAGGGAAATACTAATTTTCTTGCTTTGTGTGTTTAATGGTGACAAGGATTATGATCTTATATTTTCATGGTGTTTTTCTACCCAAAGGACCTCAGCTTTCTCTATAAACCCACGCCAACACTTCAACTCTATGCAGGGCTGGGTTTCTCTCCTATTAAAGTGTGGTCACTTTGCAGTGAATCCAGCAATGATGCAAAACATTACAAAACATTCCTCTGGGACAGAAAGCATAGCCTGCCTAATTCAGCTGGAAACAGCAGCTGGGGGGCAGGAGATAGGGGAGGTGGCCATGAAGAAGAGCGTTTTTTGCTGCCAAAAGGACCCAGGTTCACTTTCACATGAAGCAGTACAGCTCTGCAAATAAATTTGGTGTGAGTAGTCTCTGGAAAGGGACAGGGCATTTGCCTCCATAGCTTAACGCCTTGCCTCCAGGCCTCCCACCACAGGCACAGAGTATGTGTAAGGTACATCACTAGTAACAGCTGGATTCACTTTGAGCTTCAGGAGGGGAGGAAGCAACAATGATCAAACAAACTGTTCATCACCAAACATTTGTTCAGCTTTGATTTGGAAAGAAGAGCAGTTGTTTAGTGTGAGTTGACACCCAAAACTGAAGTAGTTTCACCTTAATATTCAGGGAAGAAGTGAGTTTTTCTGGATGGAAAATTGCAGATTTCTAGATGATTGATGGACCTAGTACCAGCCCAGCTGTCACTGCCTTGCCTGAACATCAGTTGAGGGATCACAAGGAGACAAGGACGATAAATGAATTTGGCAGAACCCCCACTCCCAGGCAGAGCACCTTTGGGGAGGGGGTTGTAGTCTTGGAGATCCTTCAAAAAACAATGAAACCATTGGACTCTAGGGGAAAATAAGGTGGTTAAGGGCTGGAAGGGAATGACCACAGTAGAAAACTTATTTCAGATGTTAATTTTCTTTGATTGTGGCTCTAGACTTTTTTAGAGGGGAGTATGGGTGTACTGTTGGTACACCAGGTGGAGGGCCTGTTGTGTAAGTCAGGCACATCCAAGCTGGCTACTGGGAAAGTCGAGATGGGACAGCAGGAAGTGCAGAATGCCAAACTGGTCTGGGCAGCAGGTGAAATATCTGGACTGTTAGCAGGCACTGTGCTTTCTGATGGTGAGATTAGGCTGCTGTCAGACCCACAGCTGGGCACAACAATGCAATGTTATAGTGTAGGCAACACATAACGGCAAGTAGGTGCTGACACAGTCATGCAGGGAGCAGGGATGGGATAAAAGGGAGAGAGGGACTTGGAAATGGGATGTAACACCTAGGGAAGTGCTATTTTGAAGTGGAGTTGAAGGTAACACTATACAGCCCTGCAAATAACCTGTCGTCATTTCCCTTCCTGGAGACCTGTGCAGCTGGGCTGGTGAGGATTGGTGCAGCCACAGAAACCAACAAAAAAAGCTAAATGCACAATGTCTTGCAGCATCCTGGAGGCTGCACACCACACAATTCCCATGTCCTGCACCATATTTAACACCAGTGTCCTTCTACACTCACAGGATGGAACCAGTAAGACCTTGCATCCTCTGTGAAGCAGCCCAGCTGCACTGCATAAGCTATAAGGAGCAAGATAAAAACCAGTGAAATCATTCAAACCCCACCCGCAGCTGCTGAGCTGACTGTGGATATGTGGCTATGTCCTCTCCCACACAAGGGTGTGCAGAATGTGGCTGTGCAACCTGGAGTCCTGGGTCCCTGGCATCTCTGCCACCACCCGCCTTCTGCCTCCCCAGGGACTAGATGAAGATCCCAGCTAGGGAGCAGCAGGGAGAGATGCCCAGACCACTTGCAATGAAAGCACAATTGCTGTGGAAAAGAAAATACTGATCTGGTTCTGTAGTGATTGAAGTGAGGTGACCCTCCCTCCCTCTGGGTGGGAAGAATGAGGTGACCCCACAGAAGAGGGGAAAAATCACTCCTGGCACTTTAGAAGTGATCCCCTGAAGAGGCCATGCAGTTGTATGTTGTGCCAGTCCTGTACTAGTCAAGATTATTGAAAAGGCCTGCCAAGAAAAAGACAACATCTTTAAATATTGCTCTTCACCTGCTGAAGACTGAGCACATGAAGGCATCCTACATGTCTTCAGCTGTGAGATACTGAAAACCGGTACCTTGGCTAGGAAGTGTTAAGCAACCTCAGCTGGGCTGATGTTTCAGCTCTTAGGGTGATATTAGACTGAGGCACAGCCTCTGCTGTAAACATTTCCTAGATCACATTTTTTTCTCAGTAAGCTCTGAAATCTGGCTGTTGTTTGCAAGATCCAGAGCTGAAAGGCAAGGCAGCAAGTTGCTTCATTGATAGATTTATGTTTGGAGCTTCAACTTCTTCTGTCAGATAAAGCAAGTGGTGTATATGACAGCAGGTCCTGTCATGCAGTGAAGAAATCTGAAGTCCAGGACAAAAAAGGCACATAGTCCCTACGTTATTTTTTCCCCCTTCAAAGTTCTATATTGATTTTGTCAAACTCTCCCAAGATAGAAAATTGTGACAAGGACAGAGGTGCACTTGGATACAAGTGTATTTTACAGGAACGTATCCACCTGGCTTTTTCTATTTTTGTTTTTTTCCCACTCCCTCTCTCTCCCCCTATGTTGCCTGACATTTAACAGGTTTCAGTGTTGCTGTTTTGTTTGGCACTGGTAAGTAGCAATTGGGGGTTGCTTGATGAGATAGGTCACTCCAAAACTGACACAGGTGATTGAACTGTGAAACTGGCAGGCAGGAAAATAGCTCTTACCTAACTCAAACAGAACAGGAATTCATATTTTAAAATTAGTTGAGCAGTGATATTAGGAAGAAATTTTTTATTACATGAGATTTCCACAGGTTTTGCAAATGACTAGGAACCTTGACAGCTGGCTATCTTGCATCTTATACATTTGAAATTAAGAATCCAGTGTGAAAATGTGCCCTGACATTAATAACCACTGTATGCTCAGCAGTTTATTTTATCATTCGTAATGCAATAAAAGTGGATCAGATACACACTGGCATAACCTCTGCCACAACTGATAATGTAAAACATCCCTTGTATCGTTTGCCTTTCCTTTTGGCGGTATACAAAAGACACAGAAATGAACAATTCATGCCTAAACAAAGAAGACCTTGAAAGTTGTGCATGTCAGATGTTTACTCTAGGTCATTATTAGGGGGCTGAGTGGATTTGCTCATAAACACAAGTTGCTTTGTGGGTAGGGAAATGTGAGAGATGAAACATTTTCAGGAATAAGACATCTCTTTTAAAGGCACAATGTTGCTTTTTCTAGCATGCGCAGTAAGTTTCAGATAATGCTTTTTTATGGAATATGAAATGCTCTCTCCTGAGCAGTGTAAACCATAATGTGCTGTAGAAACAATGCTTTTTGTCTCCACTTTGTGCATATACCCTTTTTTCATTACACAGTGAATCTGAGCTTGCCTGGGATTGAAATGTGATCAGAAAAGCACCTATGGAGTTTGGATATGTAAACCTCTGATGTGCTGAAGAAAGATGTACTTGAGACAACTGGGAGGTGCTCCTTTGATAGCTTTCACTTGAATCTAAGTTTGAAACATGGAATCTTTCAAGAACATTATGTTATGTCAAGAATTTTGTCTTACCCTTTTTAACCATACTTATTCATTGCTGAACCGACACCCAGTCCAACCAGAGACCACAGAAGAAAAAGTACCTAAACAAACAGAAAGAGCCTTGGGGATTCGGTAATGGGTACAGAACGTGCAGGCTGTAGTCATTCTTTTGATTTGTGCTCAGATATGTTTTGTATTTGCCTGTTAAAGAATGCATGCTTTCCCTCTGGATTGCAAATAATCTGAATCTGGATAAAATCATTACAAAATGCCCTTCAAAATACCGAGCCTGCATTTGAAATGAACACGAGATGGAAAAGCTCAACGTGAGCATTAAAAACTTAACCTAAGTGCAGAGGAGCCAGAGCATAGCAGACATCCTGCTGTGGATCTTCTTTACTCCCTTTCCTGACTTGTCAGCCCCTCCTTTCCAGTGAGTCACCACCATCTACAAGCATGAAGATGCAGTATCTATCTAACCAAACAAAGCCAACACAACCGACATAGCCCCTCCAGAGAGGAAACCTTCTTCCTGGAAGGGCCTGCTGTCTGCTCCCAGGGGTCACAGCACGCTGTCCCTCCTACACTGTAGCACTTCACAGGTATTCCTGAGAGGCTTTTCTATTCTCCCTGTGGCTCCTGCCACTTTTTGCATGAATACTAAGTGAGGCACGTCGTGCAATCACGTTGCTGTAAGTATACAAGCAGACTGAAATGAGCTGATTAACATGGTTGCTCTGCAACTATTCATTACTTCTCGACAAGTATTCGCAGTTAGTGATCTTAGAGGGAATGCAATCATTCCAGTTAAAGGCACAGGAGACTAAAAACTGGAATGGCAGAGTTCACCATTCAGAGTTCAACACCCCTGAGTGTCGCAGCTTGGCTCCAGCTCCAGATTGCATGGGCAAACTTTTGACAGCAGCTTCTGAGTAGGACTTGGAAGTGTCACGTAACTAGCACTGAACAACAAACCATTCTTTTCCTTGTCAAATATATGCATTATGTCTATAAACCAATATTACAACACTGCTTGCTCTCATCATGCCTGAAAGAAGAGAGGGACTAAGATTCATTCTTGAGAGTCACCTCAGCCTTAAGGTACTGCAGAACACCCTTCCTCTTTTCAGCTTACCAGTGCAAACAGCAGTGCTCAAGCCATGTTAGCCATCAAGGGGGCCCAGTGCATGGACTGCTAGTAGTGAGTGGCACGGCTAGTTCCTGGGCATGGCATAATGGACCTTCATCCTAAGAGCACCCCAGCCTCTAAAGGTGGCTGCAAAGGATCATCTCAACCCTTTGCAACTGCTGTTGACACGAAGTCCTGGGCTGAGGAAAGCTGGAATTGTTATTGAGCACATGGGAGGGAAGAGAAAGGTCAATGAGACAGCCCAACTGAGAAAACAAGATGAATGTGCAATACATTGCACATGGGCTTTAGTTTGTAGAACACCCTATCAGCAGCCGTGGAAAAAGTACAAATTTTGAGTCTGTCTAGCTCTGAGGTTTTTGTCTCAAGGGCTCCTAAGGAACCCAATTAATACAATTTCAAGGGTTAGAAAATATCTTGTCCTGGCAACACTGATCATGTGTTTAAAAAGTATGATCTATTTACAGGCCTGTTTCTCTTGGTTTTGTGATTAGGTATTCAGTTTGGAATAACAGCTTTCTTCCTGTGTTCATTCTCCAGTAAAATCACTGTCTTGTGGCTATAGTAGTCTACGAAACATTACAGTCATGTCCCAAAGTCACCTCTACTCTTTCACAACAGGATGTAAACAACAGAGGATAGTGTTACATAAACCTCTAAATGTTTTCTGCCAAACCCTCTCATACCTTTTGATTTCCATGGCTGTTGATAACCCCTCCAGCTTTCCTTGGCCTGAGACTTCTTGACTACTTTCCCTGACTCCTGCATAAGGCTGTCCAGTTTCTTTCTCTATTCATCTCTTGCTGTCCCTCAAGAGTTCACCCTTCAGATAATTTACTCCTATGCTTGTAGTCATTCCTATCTTACCAAGAGATTTGCTTGTCTTTGGATCAGATTATAGCTATATCATTCATTTGACTTGGACAAAGACCTAAACGCATCAGCTGGATGCCCTATTTCTTCCTTGTCCATTCTCACTCACAGTGACTTCCATCGTCCATCCTGTGGAAATCTCATTTGTGCCTTCCAAATATGATCTTCATCTTCCTCAAAATAAATCTGTCATTGCAGCAGAAATAAACATAAAATAGTCTTGCTTTGGCTGAGCCACAGGTCTCTGAAGCAACCTGTCAGAGGTCAGTGAGAGTGGCAGTCTCTTGAAGGAACAGACAGCACAGGACACAGTTCTGGCAGAGCTGTGCCACACTGGGGATTCATGGTGTGCCAGATAAAATCTTCAGGATCTGGTGTCTCATCCAGTTCTCATTAACATGCACTGGGAGTCCTGTCACTAGCTCAGAGAGAAACTGGGCCAAGTCTTACACCCTTTCAAAGTTATTTAAAATCTTGTCGCCATCAGCATCATTTGCCAAGCTTCTAAATGTCAGAATTTAAAGTTGTTTTCCTCAGATGTAAGTCGCTAGCTTTCCATGATATATTCCATTTCATACCAATTCTAATTGTGCTGTTCTATAAGGATTTATATTCTACAGGATCCATTGTCATATTCACTTCTAATGGAATAGAGCACAAAAATTCAACAAGATTTTAAAATTCTTTCTGCTAAAAATAAGAATGAAATTCCTCCCACATACTCCCACTCTAATGTTTCTCTAAAATCTAGTTATCTTAGTCACGACCTTACAAGCATGAATAGAATGTGGCAAATATTTCACAGTGTAAGAATGTGTCTAAACTTTGGAAAAAAGTTGATATATCTGAAAAGGTATAATTTCCACACAGCATTCTGGTTTTATATAGTGATAAAATAATAAAGATGCCAGAGAAAGTATTCATTTGTATTTTGTACTTTACTTGAAATGACTTCTCTCTGCTAATTTGGATTGAGTACTGCAAATTACTAAGTGTTCTCAGCCCCTCAGTGGAAGCTGAACGTCATCAGTCCTTGCTTGTCAACATTCAGTAATTTACAGGACTACGGCCTTTAAAAAATAAGTAATTTCCAACTGTCAAAACTGTTCACTTAGGGTAATTTTCTGCTCATATTCAAGCCAAGTTTTTCATTACCTTTAAGAATAACAGAACAGTGCATTCAGGAAATAGTAATAAATTGGTGAGGAACACAGAAAAGGCGTGTTCTTAACTGTGTTTTGCCATTTTATGAAAAATCTGAATAACAATAAATAGAAAGGACAAAGAAGTATCCAAAACAAATAGGTTGGTTTATCATTGTCTGACTGTACTGGAATTGATGGGAATTTTCTAGAACATTCTTTACTTTTTCTTGAGGAATGAACACTAAACAATAAAAAGGCTTAGATGATAATATCATCAAGTTTGCACTCAAAACAAAAGTTGAATTGCCCAAGGAAAAGAAAAAGACTGTCAACAGAAACATTGGACCATCCCTGTGTATGTTTTGGGATAGATCCAAGAATGGAACATTCTGGAAAAAAAGATGATGTGCCCAAGATGTTCAGTTCTGGTCAGGCATTCCCTAAACTCTAGAAATGTGTAATCTGAGATACCAAAAATATGTCACAGGCATCTTCAGTATTTATGGATGCCATTTAGCAAGCATGAGCTCAGAGGCAATAAACTTTCTCTATAATGTTGTTCCATGTTACTGCACATGGCAAAACAGAACTTTTCCACACTAAATGGCAGTGCTTATTACACCATATACCAGTGCTGAACCAAGTAATGATGCCTACTTTGTTTACATTTCTGGTATTAGTCTAGAAGGTGAACCAAGTTACCGTGCTTCAAAATAAGAAACCTATTTTTAAATGCATTTCTTTTTAATTTATAATTGTCTCTTTGAAGGGCTTTCTCTACAGGGGGCCATATAGAAAATAATGTAACTCACACTCCATTTAGGGGAGCAATATACCACCGGCACATTAAAATCTCTTTCGCTGACATGGGTTAGAGAAACAAATGCAAGTCATACGCCTCTCACTCACCCAAAGTCTGCAGCAGCATGACTCTGCTGAGTTCACTCCAAAACATCTGTCTTGAGAAAAGGTGTTAGTTATACATGAGCTAAGAAAGAGTATCTTGAGAGCATTTAGAAAGACCCCTTCCAGAACTAGGAGTGTCCCTCTAGACTGAAAAACTCCCACTCTGAAATTTGTTTCTGCAGGACCACTCTCTCCTGAACAAGACCTCAAAGTTTAGTTTTCCTTCAGCCATCCCTCATGCAGTAACTCTCATCCTCATATCAATGTTTTTCTCAGAAAAAAAACCCCAAAACAAGGCAACTTGTATAATCAAGTAAATTTTGGTTCTGTATATTAAGTCACATCTCAAGAAGTGCAGTCAATGTTTCACCCAATAACTTTTATGTCTTGTTTAGGTATGGCTTTCAATCTAATCTACTTTTTTAAGGAAAGTTCAGTTCAGCATATCATGTCTGATTTTTCACAGATTATGTAGATAGGCTAGTCCTGGCTTTATAAACACTGCCAAAGCTGATATCAGTAAGGCTAAGGTAGGAAGGAATAAAATTGGGCTTAAAATGGAAATTCTGCCTCTTTTTTTCATTATGAAGTAACTGCTGGCACAATTTGACATCTTCCTTCTCTCTCGAAGCACACAACTCCACCGGCCAGCAGCCCATAGGGAGTGTGAAGGATGCACAGTCATGCATCCCCCTTCTGGGACTACTTTCCTTATAGCTCAGTCTTGCTAAGTTTCTCTTTTTATGAAGATGTTGAAGAGCACAGGGCTAAGGATGGAGCCCTGTGGAACTCCCCCAGTGACAGGTCCCCACTCTGATGTCACCCCATTCACTGTAACCTTTTGTGCCTGACCCGTGAGCCAGCTGCTCACCCATCACGTGATGTGTTTATCCTGCTGTGAGCTGGACATTCTGTCCAGAAGGAGTTGGTGGGAATAGCACCTTGCATTTAACATTGACATTCTACTTTTCCAAAGCATCTTCCCCAGATGTCAGGATAACACTCAATTTTAGCTTTACTTTCCAAGTTACCTGTTCTAATGAGGTGATTTCAGAAAATCAATTAAACATACTTCATTTCCCCCCCTGTAGTTTGTTATTGAAAATGTTGAAGAGAACTGGGCCAAGGACTGGCTGCTGCAGAACTTCATCATCTACAATTTGTTTTAGTAGTACCTCCTGGCTGTTTCTTGTCACCCAGATAATATTGCCCCCATTTTAAGGGCTGCCTCACCCAGGTCATTCTTACTTAGTCATGCTACAAAAAAGTTGTATGAATTGCCATGAAAATCTCCCCAGTAAAAATATTGAATTGTTCCTGTTTCTCTGCCTGAAAACCCTTTATCAAGTGGTCGAAGATTAACAGACATTGTTTACTCTTGACAAATCTATGCTTCCTTTTATGCACCAATACTTAAAAACCTGTGTTAATTTTTTCAACAGTTTCCAAGAACTAAGAACAACCTGGGAGCTTCTTAGTTCTGAACTCTTTATTTTACCCGAGTTCATAGAGATAGATACTCTGCTCTTGCCTCCTCTCTGACTTTGCTTTTTCTGGCTCTCTCACAGTTTCCAGAGCAGGCTGTCTAACGATACCACCAATAGTACTCAGACTACAGCCAATAGCCCTCTCATTTCTCTGTGAATGAGGGTCACTGAGACCAGGAAGTGTGAAAACATCTGATTTGCCTGAGAAAACCAAATCTTATTTACCTTCAAACTCATTGTTCATGAGCATTGCCTCATGTCAATTCTTCATAGGGTGAAAGCTGTTGGAGTTATGCTGGTGGAGGAAAATGTCCTGTGGCAGTCAGTATCAGTTTGCTTTGGTGACTGACAAATTGTGTTACACAGGAGCTCTCTAGCAGTGATACTCCCTGTAGTTTGATTATAATCAATAGATGTCGTGATATGCCTCTGAAAAGTGCTGTTTGATTACTTTTACATGAAGGCAGTACAAAAATATCTCTTAATTCAAAGTATCAAAATATGAGCTGAGAAGCTGGCAGATAAATTATCAGAATAGAGTCTTTGTACTGATAAACTTTTGAACTTTCGTTGAACTTGTATATTAAGAATAGGCAGTTTTTCCAAGAAGAAAATTCACTCGACAACCTACAATTTTTCTTTCATATATTAAAGAAAGGTGTTCAATCTGGTGAGAAAATAATGGTAATTTATGCCTTTGATAAGGATTGTAGTTCTATAGTCGGAAAGAAGCAGCCATCATCATCACCTGCTCTCTGAGTCAGAGTCGTATTAAAGCAGTAGATACCACCTTAACTGGATGAAACTTCAATATTTTGAGGTTGGTGACCAAGAAGCTTCCATCTCCCTGTGAAATGAAAACATCACTATCAGCCCCTGCCGAATCATTCCTGCCTGAAGACTTGGCACAAAACTATTAAATCCTCCTCCCCCCTCCTCTTCCTCCCCATATTCCTTGAAATGAGACAGTCATTCCCCTCATGCACCAGCAAACAGGCTCTAGGGACAGTTGATAGCCACAAACCCACCTTCCTCAGGCTGGGCAAATCTGCCATCCAGAATCCTCCTCTAAACAAACTGTTATAAACTAAAAGTTTGTATGTAATTCATTATATAGGTGGTTTTTTTTACTACTAACCCTGCTGTGAAGGAAGACTAAACCCATTAAAAAGTATCATCTGTCAGTGCACAGGGCACAAATTGTAAGATTTCCTGATGGTGTTTGTTTTATCCTACTTAAAGCTCAACACAAGGAAATGAGTCAAGGAGGAGGATATATGTGAAGGAATGATTTGCAGAAAAGTCACCTCATCTGGCCATTTGGGGTGTGAAGTCATGGCTTTTTGACTCTCAAGGAGCAATTCCAATCTCTTAAAATCCTGTATGCCATGAGATCTACAGCTGGGCAGCAAGGTTCAGGTGAAGGTGTCACACGTAGAGGGTATGAGCATGGAGTACTGATTCATCCTGTGAAAACCAGCAGAGATTCTGGAACAACAGACTGCCCGGAGTTCTGTTTTCCCCACTTCCCCTGGGTCCAGCTCACTTACGAAACTCAGTGAGGTTAGAGGGAATTTGGGGGAATATGAAAAGCGGTGACTGCTAATCACAGCCCTTTGCTGGTCTCATTGGCCCTTCTAGGGAAAGGAGGTGGTGAATGATCCCAGGCTGGCCACAGCAAGACTTCCCTATCTCCACTGAAGCACCTTAACTGAGCTCTGTTTCTGCAGCTACCCTGTTCCATTCCCTCTGATCTATTGCTTTTCATGCTTTGAACATGAGACTCCTACTCTGAATGCTCTGGTGCTCTGAAGCAGACTTCCATGCATCTCTCTCTTCAGGAATATATCCTTTTCTATCCTCATCTTTCAGGTCCAGTTACTCAGTAATTCCCACCTGTGACCTCAAACTGAACTTTATCAAAATTAAAATCTCCCACTAGTTTAAACAGCATTTGAATCAGTTCTGTGTTAACCATTTTTAGGGTGCTGAGGCTTGCCCTACTTAAAGAAGTCTTCTGCAACTTAAAGAAGTCCTCTGCAAGAAACAGACTACGTTCTTCTGTAATTAGAAATGAAATTTCAGATTAATTTTCATTCTCTTTTTTTATTAGCTTTTAGAAATAAGTGATGCATAAGCTTCTGTGAGGTCAGAGGTGTGGGGTGATATCAATCTGGCAAAACACTGTTCCGTGCAGGTGGATTAGCCATTCTAAGGATGCATGTGTCCTGAAACAGATGTGTGGTGGATGAACTTAAAACTTTTGAGATGAAACCCGTCTCTGAATAAGATGCTCCCAGGGTGATTGTCTTCCAAAGACCCTTATCCCTGTCTCCCAAAATGATTTCTCTGAATTCTGATGTGTCTCTTATCTGTCTTACCTGTGCGCTGCAGGAAAGGTTCACAGCTCTGCTGCTTCTGTGAGTTTCTCGAAAGAGCTCATGTCAGGGATCAACCTGGGCTCACCACAGCCCACATCTAAGCAATCACTCTGACCCACCAAAAGTGGGTGAATACCTGCAAACCACATGCAGGTAAAGATCCCTGAAGAGTGCTGAACACCAGCTGCCCTATGCTGGGTCCATAGTGAGAACTTTGCTGTGCATAGGATCCCTTCCCAGCACCCAGAAACACTCCCAGGCACAGCTTGTTTTACACTGCAGTAATGCTTTTCCTCTTTCTCAAATCTTCATGCTCAATTACTGACAACTGCTCCACTCCAGATCTCCCCAAAAGTGGCATCATTAATAGTTTACTGTTAAACCTGATCAGTGCTGGTCAGAGAGAAAGTTGCAGGCTGTACTGAATATTCCCCAAAAAATCATTTCCCCAGTGTTAGCTCCGTGGGTAGGAGACAGGCTGACAGTACCTTTTCTGTTGCTGTTCTTGCCAGCTGTGTTGCTCTAACAGTCTCGTGGCAAGGTTAAAGGCTAAAAACACTCATGCAAACTGAAGCTTTCCTGCTATGCATAGAGAATGGCATGGATAGCATCTTTCTTCTTCATTCAATCATGAGTTTAAACTTTACTGTCTAGCAACATTTGTCCAAAATGCTCCTGTAGGACAGTTTTTCATTGGAAAACAAGAAGCAGTTGGAATTCAAGCCTTCAGCAAGGCTGAGAGTGGGTGTGCCATGTGGAAGACAATGCAAGGGAAAATTCAAATGCAGAGGGAAATCTCTCTCCTCTTAAAAATGAAATAATTTCTGTCTTATCTAAGTAAAATTATATAGAATGAAGTTGAAATAAAATGTTCTTTCAATTTCTCTTAAATTTTACTTTTGAAGCCAAATAAAACAAAAATATTAGACATGCTATCTTTTTTTCCTGGTTGCAGTTCTGTTACAGTGTTCCTGCCACTTGGGAAGTGTAAAATGAAAGTCTGACTACTCCTTGCATGGCAGCTGATGTGCACAGATGCTCAGGAACAGCAGTCCGAAAATATCCTGGGCATCATTGTGAAGAACTTTTTATCATTTGACCTGTAAAGAGTTTGAAGTGAGGCAAGTGTATTAGGCTTGATTTTCAAATCAAAAACATGGTAGTATAAAAGAGTTATTCACATATGACATCTGCCTCACAGAACATCCCTACCAAAGACAGACTGTGACCATCCTCTCCTATTCCCCTCATTTTATTAGAGAATCTCTTTCTCCATTCTCTTTCTTCCAACACTTTTCCCAAAGAAAATTGGGATTAAGACATTTCCTTTCTGCGTTCTTCAAAGTATCCCAAAACTCCAGACCCAAAATTCTCTTCCTTTTAACAATATTAAGTACTCTAATTGCAATATGTACTATACATGCAAATTTTAGTGATTAGGTTGAAATTAGTTTCTCCTTGAAGGTAAGCAGCAGTGTCCCTTGAAGCAAAAACCAATTTTTTTGTAGCAGATCGATAGCAGATGGGAAAGCACTATTAAATTGGATACTTACCTTTTTGTGTATGCTGGCAAGCTTAAGCACAGAAGCTTCTAGACAAAGGTGTACTGGAGAGAGTGATAATAATGTGGTAAAACCCTCATCTGAGACTGTGATAGCAACTTGTTTTAATCAGATTGTGTGAAAAATCAATTTAAATCCTAAAAACCACGGAACTTAAACCGTTTGGTTGTCACTCAAACTGTATAGTCATCAGTGGATTTAGGTCATAGCACAGACTATCTCTAGCTTTTAGTGATGCCTTTCCCTGGTCTTAAAATCAGAGCCAAACACGGTTAAAAGGGAGAAGGGGTTTACGTCAGTATTTATTTAAGGATCCTTAAGGTGCACTCTCCGTGCGGGTGGAATGCGCTGAGCAGCACACACCGAAATGCACACACACCATACACTGCATATACAGTTATAGGCCTTGTGAATTAGCATATCTATCAAAGATTCGCCAATGAAAGGCTCGAGTGAACCCCTTATCCGAGGAACCTTCCCCCTGGATGGGCCTATCTTAGTTTACAGAATGTGTTCTGGAGAGGACCTTGGTGTCTGAGGCTTTCTGACCCCCAGCTGTGAGTCTTCCAGGACATTTGGTCTCCTGGCTTAAGGGAATATTGGGTCTATGCTAGTTATCAAACCTAAGGAATTAGGAGTATGTGGGCTAAAAGCACTAAGAATACATAAAAGCTATATAAAAGAGTATATAAAAAGGGGTGTATAAAAAGGCAAAAAAAATCATCATGGCATCATTAGAAGTCAGCAAAAAGAGATATGAGAGTAAAGAAGATACTAAAAGAAAAAAATCATTTTTTCCCTCAGAAGATAGTTCTAGCTCACTTTCGCAAATCCATATACTGAGGCCAAAAATATGGGAATTTTTGTGCTACTCCACATAAGATCAGTGCAGCCTGAAGCCACAGGATGCTAACTAAGGCACCAACTACTCACTTGGCTTCCTTACATAACGCCAGACCAAAGTGGGTGAATCAGACACCAAGTCAGGAGGCTCTTCTATTCTCGGCTTTGTTCGTAGCTGTTCTCATGGCTTTTTGGCAGATTCTTCATCTGAAGTGAAGGGTGGCTAGGACCAATGTTTTTAAACAGAGGGGCTAACAGTTATACATTTAATTTTGAGTGATATTACATCTGTGGCACCAAGAAACAGTATACCTCTGAACATTAGTTGTTTTTTTTGAAGTTTAAGGATGGATTTATACAACAAGCTTACACTCTCGAGTGTGGAACTCTGCCTGCTTATCTGCAAATCAGGGGGAATGTACGAAATAACCACAGCCATGCCGCACACACTGCAGGAGCAAATGCCACACCTAATCCTTCTACAGGGCTACAAACAAGCTTTACAATATTGTTTCATGGAATAACTGGAATTGCTGGCCTGGGGGTCTTTCCCAGATCATCATTCTTTAACCAGTCTGAACAGTCTAGTGATGCTCACCAGAAAAATCACTCCTGCATCCTCTGGTTTGGACAAGTTCTCATCCTCACACAGTGCAATGAGTCAAGGTGGGCGCACATATGGAACCCGGACATGAATGTGTCCCATTTCACATGTTCCACTGAAGCATATGGAGGACACAATACTGCAACCCACAAGATGTAGGAAAAATTCTCCAAAATCTAGGGAAGAAAAATATCCTGAGGCTGAATCACCCTGCAGTTGAGAAATCCAGTTACAGCAAAGATTGCTGTATAATTGCTATTACAGACATATGCAGACATATATTTAGCTTAACTTCTGTAGGATTAGCCTGTCCAATGCCCTTCCTCCATTCTGTGTTAATGCAACGTGTGCAGAGAGCAGTAATTTTTCCCTCATTCAGACAGAATGACAGGAAAAGAAGTATGGCGCTGTCCAGAAGCCTCTCTGTAGAAAGAAAAGAACACAGTATATAAAATACATCAGGAACATCCAACAAAAATTATTTTCATCAGGATCCAGGAAAGACACGATGACCTGCTGATTTACACAATCTCTAGCTGTTTGCCAAGTCACTGCCTTGTTCAAAGTCCTGCTCTGGTAAACTTTATATTTATAGGAGTGAAACAGCTCCAGTATGAGAAACTAAGAGAACAGTATTTCCGATACAGCTTCAGAGATCTGGGAAAGCTTTACAAAAATAATAGTTGTGAGCAGGTACATAGTAGAAATTATATTAGCATGAAAGAGAAGCAAAATATCTGCCTTTGATAAGCTCAGAGAGTATAAGGAAAGTTAAATATCTTCATGTGTCATGATGAAGTCCAGCTTAAGATGCTCAGGGGACAGGCTGAGTTATTATCACTATTCCTGCAGACTCCCAGCTTATGGTGAGGAAATAGAAGTTCCAAATTGACTTTTGAAGAGGGAGAAAGGGGAAGGAGAGACAGGTCTGCTTGGTTTCAGCACCTGTGCAAAACACTGTAATGCAACATTTTTAAAGGGGACATGGGTGTGATTCAAGCTGGGTTTACCTTGGATTGTAGAAGCTTTTTAATGTTCCCATAAAGAACCAGAACAGACCCTGACAGAAAATTACATGTGTCCCCAGCTTGCACATCAAGAAGAGGCTCTAATAATTCTGCTATGGCTTGATCATGGCTGCCTGGGTTTGTTTTCATCCCCTCTGTGTTTTTCCCACATTGAGTACATGCAGGAAAGCCACTGAACTCTGCAGAGGACAAGCTGGAAGGAAATCCTCCAGGAAGCCCCCTGAGTGCACTGCCATCAGCATTCTTGCTGCAGACCTGGGTGCGGGGTCATGCACGGGCATGACAGAGCTGCACCACATGGCATATGTGTTCAATCAAAACAACTCATATTTTGAGTACTAAATATTTAAAACAAGTAACACAAGAACAAGTTGTACCTCATGAATTATTCACAGTAGTTTGGTGTTTTTAAAAGAGAATATTTGATAAGCTGGGTCTTGTTCATGGACAATTTGTAACCAGAAAGAAATGAAATCATCAGTACATTGTTAATTTCAATTTTTTTTCACTTCTAATATCATGTTATCTGAGCTGTTTCCTCACACTTAGAACTCCTCCTCAAAGATCTCCCCCGTGCTGTCCGAGAGAGACCTGTGCACCCAAGGAAGCCCAGGCCCCATCTCTCACCCGAGGTCCCTGGTGAGTCACAGAGCCATCCCAGCTTCCCCACTGAGGGGGCAGTGCTGTGGCACTAGCTGCTCCCTTTGCACGTCTGTTCTCCCGGGGCTGATGGGGTTTGGGAGCAGGGGAAGCAAGGTGCAACAGCATGGCAAAACCTGAGAAGGGTGGAACATGGGAGCGATTCCCTTCCCCACCCTCCCCTCCTCCTCCGCTCACAGAAAGCAGCCCCAGCCCATTTCCAGGCTGGAAGGAAATTTCAGGCAGTTCTCAAGGTCAGGCTTCCCTGAAAGTTGGTGTTTGACCAGTGGTGATGCAGGATGAGCTGGGTACGTTTCAGCCCTGCTCTTAGGAGCAGAGGGGGGAGTCAAGTCAGCAGGGCAGTGAAGGGGTCTGTTCCTTCCCCCACTTGGTTATTATCTATGATTCGTACATGCAGAACCTGCTGGTTTGGTTTTCTAAAATAACTTTTGGTTGGAAATATACCTTTTTTTCATCATCCATTTTCAGTGGCAAAATGAAAAAGGACAGGATTGTGAAGGAAGAGAGATATTGGAAGAAATTCAATCTGACATTCAAGTTCTCCTTCTACCTCTAGCCCAATTTTTACAAGGATAGACCTTCACCAAATACTGGAATTGTAAAAACAAACAAACAAACTACAAAATACAACCAAAGAAAAAAATCCTTTCAGAATATCAGTGGAAATCAACTCAGTAGTTTTCTGCAAAAATATCTGAGAATATTTTGATCAACATTTTATCTCTGCCAAAGGCAGGCTCAAAATCATTCTTACAATACATAGAAGAAAACCAGAAAATTCGTGTAGTGATGCCAGTCAGTATCATCACCTTTCTACTCCTTTCACAGCTATAAAGAGAGTAAGCAGAGGTTTTACTGCAGACTGTCTAGTAAGCTTTCCATCCTCATCTGCTGAGCCCCACCAAGAGGAATACAACAGGGGGGCATTCAGGGTCTCACCTGCAGGCATGGAGGAGCAGCCAATCAACCAGCTACAGGCTGTCTCCCACCTCCCAGGGTGACCACAGTTTGGCCACCAGATTACCTCTGCCCTCATTGCTTACATTTCCCTGTATGAAAAAAAGGATGGAGATGTCTAACCTACAATTATACAACAACATAACGAATAAAATAATTTGATCCTGGCTCAAGCCACAACAATGAGATATTATTTCATCCTCCATACCTGGAGATACGCAAGGTGGCAGAGCAGCCCTCTTACCTCCTCTCAGGCTATGTTTCCAGCTCTCCCAGCTTTGCCTTTGGGAGGCTCTCATGGACTCCACATACCCAGCACATCCTCAGTCCCAAGAAGGCTCTTGGAGATTCCCTGAGCCATGGATTTGTTTTTAAGCAACAGGCATTATATAAAAAGGTGCTCTTAGCAACAACCTAGAACAGTTAGGCAGGGTGTGCAATACCTGTGACATAATGATGAGCTGGTAGCTGAGAGCAAATTAATTAAAACAGCCTAATAAATGCACCCATGTTGAGAAGTTTATGAGTGCTTCAGCTCCTAAGAAGGATAGGAAAGAAAGGTACCCATTCAGAAATAATGACTCAGTAGCTGCTCCCTTTCTGACTAATATTCTCTGTCAGAAGCTGTACAGAGGCTGCTCCACCACTCTTCAGTACCAGCAAATGTGCCAAGAGAATGTGGCTGGTGATGAATAGTATTTGTCCGTGACAAAGGATAGATAGAGAAAGGGAGTTGAGACAGGATATATTCATGGGGTGGTGACTGTGAAATTATAGGACAGTGTTAGAAAATGCTGTATATGGGAAAAAAAGGCAGTCATCTTAGATTTGGCAGGTATGCAGGCATTTCTTTCCTTAATAATATATTCTAGAGAATAGGAGGGCATATTTAAGAGTTGTCTATGTCTTTCCCAAGCCTTTGTGTGTTTCTGTGTCTTAGATTGTACAGACCAAAGATTAGCTTTGTGTGCTCAGCCCTCTGTGATTACTAAACAAACTGTATGAGTACAGTACCAATAATACTTGGAAAGAGCTTTCACCTTAATGGGATCAGACATGAAATTAAACCATTCACAACAAAATACCACCTGTCTTTGACATAAAAAATGTATCTAGCAGGTTTGCATGCTGCATATATTTCAAGACTTCCACACCAAGTCCTTGCCTAGCACCTGTGAGTGTTGGGGTTCTGGTACAGGCACTCAGCTGACAACTGCAGCACCTAATGACATTATGAGTTCATCAGCTCGTTATCATTCTTTTGCCACTTTGGTGACAATATTTTTAATATGGTATGCCATAATGATAACTACTTATTTTATGTACCTGCTATGTAGCACAGATAAACAATCTTTTCTGGGGTAAATTAGAGCCAGCATTTTGCATGAGTGTCTTGGACAGAAATATTATAATCTGCCTAATGTTGTCTAATTATAACCACTTTTGACATCTCTTTTTGTATTAGTATTGTGATTGTATGACATTTAAGCAAGGAAGAAGAATGTGTAAGAATAAGCTGAGTGGGTCTTTCTTTACTGAGCACCCAATGGCATCTATGATGTGGTATCAGGAGTGATTATTGTGCTTTTATTTATTTATTTATTTATTTATTTATTTATTTATTTATTTATTTATACAGCATCTCCCTGAGGAGCCTATCAGGTGTTCTGTCAGGTAGCTCATCTTTTTGTCTGTAGGTAGCTGAAATGTGGACATACATGTCTGCTTCAAAAGACTTAGAATGAAAAAAAGTCAGGAGAAAAACAATACCCTCTTTGGGTCCTGACATAAAAGTATTAGAAAATCAGGCTTGAAAAAAGAAAAGAAAGAAAACAAGAACAGGTAACAATAGGTCAAATCTCCTCAATGTGCGGATAGTCTGGAGAAAGAAGTACACAAGTAAGGGGCTAAACATTGGTCAGAGAGGCATTATGGTCTGGCACAAGACTGAATTTGTCTGAACTGTTGGATGAAGACATTGAAAACTTAGCAGCTTGTGAGAATTTGATTTATATCAAAGAATCAAATTCCACACTTCTGGAGTAGTACTTTTTGTCAGCTATCAGGTGGGATGTTATAAATGCATGAATATCTACACATTTTCTAGAGAGATAAACTCTACCAGGGATGTATTACTTTTGAGTCATTGACTTCCCAAATGTAGATTAAGAAGTAAATGAAACAAAAAAGCATGCACATCTTATTTATTCCTGTACATGATGGATGACAAATGTCTTGCCAAATAAACACCAGACCTACTGTGTCACACTGTACTGACTGATAACACCATGTCAGAAGTGGGTTTGATAGGTACTCAGGAAATTATAGTACAGTTGGTCATATAAGATAAACTTAGATTGACTGAAAATGAGAAGATAGAGTTTAAATAAAATGGAGAGTTATATAAAAATAGGTCTAGAACATTGTCACTTTAAAAAGGAAATCTGCAAAATAAACTAAACTAGTTCTTGATAAAGTGTGAAATAATGAAGACATTAAACATGTGAAATCTAGAAATATTCTTGAATAAGAAATACGTAAGTATCAAAAATGAGAAAAGAGAGAATATTCTGGAAAGACTTTAGAAATGGCTGGATAAGCTGTCATTTTCAAAAAGCTATTAGATGTAAGCAAAGAAAAAAAAGGAAGAAAAATACTATTAGGCACATTTTGGGGCTCAAAATTCAGGTTTAGCTATACTTCACAGAGAAAATAAGGAATAAACTATGAAAAGTTAAGTAATCATGTAAGTAATAAGGAAAAAAGAGTGGACTAGTAGGCTTGCTTTGTAATTACATAAGGGAGAGACCAGAGAAATAAAACTTCACATGTAGATAGTTTGCTCTGGTTTTAATAGAAAGAAGAGGTTGAGCAGAACAGGATGCAATGGAAATGAAGATTTGGGAACAGAGCTCACCACAGCTGTGACTAAACTAAAACTTCTATCACATAATGCATCCAAAACAAGGCGGGGGGGCCGGGGGGGGGGGGGGCCCATGGTTGATCACCACTTATTGCAGTGAAAGACTTGGCACAAGAAATTGCAGGTCTAGAAATTAGAACTTTTTATAAATCTTACCACTAAAAGTAATACTGCATAACTGCAGAACAGCATACATAGGCTTTGACACTGAGGACCAAAGAAAAGGGACTTGAATGACAGGACTCTTAGACTCATTTCAATATTATGGAAGGCTTTAGACAGAAGATCACACAACAGATACTTTGAGAAGGTGAAACACGATTATCCTACAATTTACTAAAATTGTAGAATTTTTTTTAAAAATAAACTTGATTAAATATTTAGTAAAAGAGTAAAATGTGATAATTATATATTATTTAATAATACACCACATAGGAAGCTATTAGAACGGTGAAAATAGGAATGAGTAAAATTTCAAGGCATGCTTTAAACTAGCCAGAAGGGAGATAAAACAACGTATCTCTACAAAGAAAACTACAGGCACATAGATTTGCCAGTGTGGCCTCTTATCAATACATTTCAGACCAAATATTAATTCATTCTCTTACCATGGCACAGAAAATAGGGCTGTGAAATGAATGTCAATCAGAGCACCACAGAGGAAAAATTCTGAAAATAAGTGGGATGGATACTACAAAACAGGATTAAAATTAACCATCCCAATGCGAGATCAGGAACCTGGAAATTATGCAAATTTCTACTGAAAACAAGGAGCTTATCAGCTGGAAATAGTGTAACAGGAGAAAAACTTAGATACCCTGATCTTTCTGAGGATGGCAATGTGCTGTTACTGCTACTGTGTGGGTCTGTGGAAGAAGAACAGCAAATACAAACTGAGGTTGTATAAGCAGCAATGATGCCAGAAGTCAAGGCCCTGGGTAGACAACATCCACACACAGTTCTGGCTGCTGTCTTGCAAGGAATTAAAAAGCAGGAACAGGTATGAGGAAAGACAACTGGAAGCACTGTACCATTTGGGGAGTGGAAGCAACTATGTTCTTAGTGGAGTTACAGAGCATAACACCATGGCTGATTAAGTGTCATTAATGGGAGTTTATGATTTCTACCTTCTCACAATCCCTGATCATCCTTTGTGACTGTGTTTACACATCCGTGCATGCAAACACACAAAAAACAGTTTTCCACAGTGGAAAAATGAAACTGATTCAACTAAATTACAGTTTGGTGTGCATGCAAACTCTACAGCAATGGATAGGGGTCTCTTGATGTTTTCCATTTTAAAGCCCAGGACATCCTGACCTGGCCCCCACCTCTAATGTGTTCCCTTTCTGTCGGCCAGCATGGCTCTCCTCTGCTCTCCTCTGCTTGGACAGCCCTGGCATGATCTCATGTGTTTCTTCCAGCCCAGGATGGGCAAGCTGACAGCTTATAAAATGGGTAATGTCTCTTTCACAGTTGAAGCACAGCTGGAGCTGGATGTGATGCCTGTGCATGGTGATGACAAACACAACAGTCTGTGTGCATTGATGAAAAGCATCAGCTGTCTCACCTTCGGTGACACATTAGCTGAGCTGAAGGGTTAAGTGCACATGGAGATTGAGCAACCAGCCCCCAAGAGTGTCCCAGTGCAGCTGGAGCTGCACTTGCAGGGGTCATCTTGCACATACTCTGCTGCAAACACAGGTATGTACATCTGTACATTCAGCATATTTCCTCAATTCATTTAAATAATTAAACACTGTATTAATGCACACAGCCTGCACCCAGAACAATTCCACCACCCCCTTTCCACATGCACAAAATTTTCATTCCTCTCTTGACAGGGAAGTAAGTCTCTTGTCATTGACTTTGATGTAGTCAAATTGACATATATTGTTAAATCTTACCTAGCAGGTGACATTAAATTGGAATGTACTAAAGAGAAAATGGCTGGCAATATTGTTTCCTCAGTTTGCACAATGACTTATTTTAAAACAGAATAAATATTAACTGGTTCTGAAATCCTGCAAATTTCACTTGCAGAGAATTTCCGTACTTTAATTCTTCATAGAAAAATTGTCACTTGCATAATGCTTCTGAGAGGGGGGAAAAATACAATTTCAATTTTCATATGTTGTAGCACTGTAGAGAATGATCTCATTTCTTGTAATGCTGTATCCTGTCATCAAACCAATAAATATTTTAAGCATGTAATGTATTTATCAACTCTCCTGTAAAAAAGTACCGAAGAACCTGTTCAATGGTGTCAAAGATATCTCATGTATCGAGGGAGTCTGAGCAAACTCTTGGGTGATTCTCCACCTTGAAATTTAACTTTACATCTTATCCAACAACAGAGCAAGAAGTGAATCAATGCCCTGTTCTCCCAGGAAACCATATGTTGGTTTTTCTTGTGGAAATTCAATTCTTCTAGCAGATAGATGCTGTGCATTTTTGTACCCTGTGAAATTTCACAGGTTACTCTTACCAATAAAATATGAGAAAATTATTGAGCATGCAATATGAATTTAATGACACAAACATACCTTTAGTTAAACTGGTCCAGAAAAATTGGTCCAGGCAGATTTAGTCCTTTCCTTACAAGTAATGGCTTGCACTTATAAAAGAAATTGCTCCAGTCCTTTTCTTTAAGTTTAAGATATTTAAGGGACATTAAGGAGGTCAGATACCTCAGTATGAAATTTCATAGGACTAAACTATTTAATTTATAAACCCCACTGAAAAATCCCATCCACTCTGGATTTTTGCACTGGAAATCCTTGTCTTAAAAAAAAAAAGAAAAAAAGAAAAAAAGAAAAAAAGAAAAAAAGAAAAGAAAAAAAAAAGATCTTGTCTTTTTCTATGTATACAGACAAGCAGGCATTTGCACGTACTCAGAGGCATGCACACGCATGGACACACATGATACAAATCTCTAGTATTGCGTTAATCAAATCCAACAATATCACTGAGACTGGAGGCATCATCAATACAGATAAGGATCACAAGACCATTGCAGAAGCACTGTATGATGTTGGGGCTGACTGCAACGCAATTATCATTAAATGTGTGGTCAGAATGAAGGTCATCTGCTGGAACATCAATGATGGGAACTTTGGCCAGAACACACAACGTTACATTGACCGGGAACAACACACTGGCAAAAAAAAAAGGTTTTTTGGTGTCAGAAAAGCAGGGGTTAAAACTGAACCACCATCAAGGTACACACCTCTGTGAAATATGGCAGAAAGGAGCTCAATGCCTTTAGCAGAGAAAACAAAGACTAAAGGAGATTTTTTTACCAACTAATAGAGAAATGATATTTAAGGTAAGGGACAATGCAGCAGCAAGAACCTATGTATGTAAGATTGACAGGCATAAATACAAGATAGTAATAAGATGGAATCTTCCCCAGGGGAGCAAGGTAGCTAAACAACCCTCTCCTATGAATACTGAGGACAAGAAATGAAATATTTCTCGATGGAAAGATCAACCACACTAAAATTCAGCACAATTATGCATCCTTGACAATTGATTTTCAAGAGAGATCTGAAACAAGTATAATAAAGTTATTGCACATGAGAAAAGAAGCTGTAAAGGCCTGTGAGTAAAATCATAAGACTGATTGTTGGTTTAACCTGGGGAAGGTTACATAGAGCTTTAATCCTGAGTTTTCATTTGAAAAAGATTGTTGAAACTTTTTAGGTATACCTTCTTCTATTGATCATCATCTGTACTGTCTACTGGCGTCTTTTAGAGGCTGATTTAATAACAGCAATATTTTAATTTTCTAGCTTCCAGTCAAGTTTCTCTACAGATTGAACAGGAGCTCTAGAAAGTGGAAATCAGAATCTAAGTTTTATTATTTTTAGTTATTATTTTTAAGATCAACTGTTAAGGAGCTTTAGCATTTGCTAGGTATCAGATATTAAAAACAGATGTAATTAAATTTAGTCTGCCATTTTTCGTAGTAACACATCTAACGGCATTTCTAATATTAGGAATTCCATGGTTCTTTATGTCCTAACTGATTCAGATCCCTTTTGTCGTTTTTCTTCTGTTCTTTTTTATTTTGGATATAGCATAAGTTCCTTGTCACTTGTAGCAATCAATCCCTTGCCTCGGGGCTATCTAATTCAAAAAGATGTTCAAAATCCTTGAACTCTTCCATATCCATGTTTTTGGCACTGAAGTTCAAGGTTTTGAAAAGGACCACAGACTGGCGAAGGTTCTTCGAGCTACCCTTGCTGTCATAGCAACCCACAAACTTCACAGAGGGACCAAGTGTGATGTGAAAGGTCTCTGCAGAGCCCCCACGAGCTGGGTGGAGAGAATGGAAATCTTCCACTCTGGTATGCAGAAGGTGAAACTAAGTGCTCTGTCTGATTTGCATAGCCACCGAGGTGCCCTCTCTGTAGCTGGGGACTTTGGCAAGCATTCATTACAGTGTAACAATCCTCTAAAGAGCTGCTGTTTTTCTGTGCTTTTTTCTTCTCTGAAGAATAAGGTGCCTTTATTTATTTAACAGAAGAAATCAAGAAGACATATTTATTTAACCTAGGTTTAACCCATGCTCTAGACTCATTACTAAACTCTTAAATGAAGCCAGGAAAGGCCTTTGGGTGCTGTGTCCTGTCAGGCTTGATCTCTACCTGCACAGCAATCTGCCATCACCCATTATCAGCTTTCACAAAATAAAAACTCTGTAGGAGATAGTAAGAAGAGGCAAGAGAAGAAGAAGGAGAAGGCCCTAAATGAGCACATGGCAAAGGTGACTTACTTCAGAAAAAATGCAATAGCAGTATAGGTTGTTGAATAATTTCTAAAGAGACTGCTGTCACTGGTTTTTAATTTTAACCTGCCACATACCTATACTTCTTATGTCCTAAAGCTCTGCATCTGGAAAGTGGCATTTTGCTGCAAGTACTTATCAGATGTTGGTGCAATGACCACCATAATAATTAGCTTTACTGGATCATGTTACATAATAAAACACAGGTCACTGGGGACAAAAAGCCCTGGAAGGTAACCTTTATTTACCTAAATAGGGACTAATCTAGGTGGTAGAATTTGTGATTATTATCTTGTCTCAAAATCTGTTTAGGTTTTGAGACAAGCTGTTTAGCTGTTCATTCATCAATCCATCTGCTCTCTGGATGCAGTCACGGGGGACTTGGTATAACATACTTTAGTTTATCAGGCCATAGTGGAACTTTTTTCCCCTGAAGTATCTCTTGATTTATTTCTCAGACAGAACAATGAACACTGAGCATCTTCTCCACATCCTCTGTGCTCAGAAGAGTATCTTCCCTTTTGTGCTGATGTGCTCGCTGCCACCTGAGGCTGCTCCCTTACATCCCTGTTGGTGAGTGTATGGAAATAAAGGGAGTCTGTCTGCTAAGGAGGGGTGCCTCTGCTTTCCCAATCACATAAACATATTCCTGTTATTTTTATATGGTCCATATATGTTGTTTAAGGTGCATGTAAGTAGAATGACGAGAAGTTCCTTGTTAAAGGAAATTGGAATAAATAATAAATACAACTTCATGAAACTGACCCAGGGGAAGACAGGAGCTCTAGGAAGAAATGCAGTGAACTGCTGCCTGCCAGCCTTTTTCAACCCTTCCTGCCCCTGAAAATCAAATAGCAGAAGGGCTGCAGCGCAAAGATCTCCAGGTCCTCCGGGAGCCCTGCAGACTGCATGTCCAGGGCTCCCACATCCCTGGCAGCCTGACAGCAGCACCAGCTACGTTATGAATATCCTCATTACACACAAACCTGGCCTTTCCGTCTGCCTCAGCTCCATGGCATGGATGCTTTCTTGTGGGATGCAAGTTCTCATCTCTGCTTCCCTCTCGGCAGGGCTGGAAGGGAGGAGAGTGGGATTTGGGATCCCTGGACAGAGACCAGCCCTGCTGGAGCACGGGCATTGAAGTTTTGTGGTGCTGCATCCCTCACCACCGGGCAGAGAGGCATAGCCTCCCAGCCAGCTCCAGAACCGTCAAATTAATTCATGCAAAGTCATCATGGTCCCCAGGTAAACTCTGATTTCCTGTTTATCAGGTTTAGCTGGAAAGTAAAACAAATATTTAAAAAAGAAAAACACGAGACCTAAATATTATGTGTGCCCTTAATTATCTCATTCTAGTGAGTATTTTATTCCCTGTCTGGTCAGAATATTAATTATCTTCAAAAATGCAGTGAAAGTTAAATCCTTAACACCTATGACTACAGAAACAGTATAGTGATCAAGCTTAAATGAACATATAAATTTTATTAATGGATGCTTTATACAACTCCATATATTATAAATCAAACAAAAACCCCTATTTCCATCTTTTAAGTTTGCAATGAAAAAGCTTTAACTTTATTGAGGCTAATTTTTATTAAGTTTAGAACTTCTTTTTTGCAGTAATGAGACTGTTATAGGAATAATATCTGTTTTGTCATGAAGTACCTCAGCTTGTTAAATAAGTTAATAAATGACTATGCATTAATCAAAGTGACAAAGCTATGAAGAGCTGAGGATACGAGACCATTCTGGTGATAATATTAATTAGTATTTAATTAGGAACTTCGGGGCCATAAATAAAAAATCATGGGAGAGACATTTATGCAAATTGCTTTGAGTTGTATTTGCTTTAGGAAAAAACCCTTTCTTCCTTTCACTGTTCTCTCCTTTCTCTTTTTAATTTCTTTCCACACCGTACATAGCAGAGTTGCAGGGACATCACATGGATATAAATAAGTCCACACCGGGTTTCATTTTTCCCATTTAGGGAGGTCTGCATTTGAATTGTGTTTTTCCCTCTCTAGCTTGAATGGAAGATAATTTTTTTCAGTTTCCTAATTTCTAGACAAGTAGAAAGAACCTGAGAACTGCAAAGGGACGGGATTTCTATTTCTGCTATTTTATTCAAGATACGTGTCACCTTTCTCTAAGGAAGAATTGATGTCACCAGACACTGCTGCAGCAGTATCTCTGTACACAGCAATGTCTTCTGTTCACAAGCAGGAGACTCATCTATTATCTCACAGACCAGAAGCAGTGTCTACAATTATAGCTCTTTTGTTTTTTCTCCGCACAAGGTGCTCATTTCTAAAGGGATAGTTCCTGATAGCAAGAGAGATAATATATCACTCTGTTAGGTATTTCAGGCTGTTTTCTTGCAGAGCAAACTTTATTATTTGTTACACTTACACAAGAACGTTACCTGCAGTAAACTTGCTTTTTCTATTCCCCAGTCTGTTTCTGTCATGGCTCATTTATGTGTGAACATGACTGACTGAAGCCACTGTTACCCACAACTGACAAGTGCCAGAGCTACAGTTCAATCAGCCCCTTCTTTAAGGTAATGTCAAGGGTCTTGAGTAATGGGACAATAAAGTGGAGAGAGAGACAATCAGGGTAAAACTGATCCAATTCTTTGTGCATAAAAAGGATTCTGCCTAATGACACCCAGCTCTTTTTTGCTCTCCTAACACAATAGAGCTTTAACAGGTCTAAACCTGTCCTTCAAGGAAATGTGTGACTGACATGAAAATGCTGAAGTTTTACGGTGTTTTCTTCAGGCATTTCCTTCCAAGGCATTTGTCCTAGGTTACAGTGT
>VZTH01018652.1:0-17974 GCA_013397815.1 Aleadryas rufinucha
CCACTGCCCACTGACCCCACTGCACACTGACCCCCCTGGCCCCTCTGGGCTCAGATCCTGCCCCAAACCAAAGGTGAAGTTTTAGGAACCTGTTTCAGTGCAGGTAAAGTGATCAGATAAACCCAATAGTGCAGAACACAAACATCAGATTTTCAGGGGTCCTCGCAGTGCCCCTCGGGGACAGGGGACAGTGACTGGGAGATTGACTCCAGACTGTCAGGTAAAAATGAGACTGAGCCATTCTCAAAGCTGAGAACTGAGATATTCATGAACTCGGGTTTCTCATTATTTCAGTTCAAAAGAGCTTTTCCCTCTAAAGTTTATTCCATCTTAATTAGGCAATAATAAGCTTAAAAAAATAAACAAAAACACATTTTCAAGGGAATTCAGGTTTTGTTGAGACTGAAAAGGATTTATTTTTATTTCCAGTTTTCAAAAACAAACAAAAAAAATCCTAAACCACGGCTATAATTATTTTCACATTGCACAGAAAAAACACACCAAGTTTCTTTCCTCTCTCCATGTCTCCATTTTTGATCCAGTTAATGAACTAAAATTCCCCCTGTTCACACAGCTCCATCCTCTCCACCTGCACAAGGGGCAGACAGAGAATTTTGATGGAGAGGAGCCTTTGGAAAGCACAGGGAGCACAGGTGGCCGTGGTACAGGGCTGCAGCGGGGGCCCTGCACCCAGCACCTCTCACTGGGGTTCCTCTGCTCCCTGGCCCCGCACTGCCCGCGGCACGGGCGGAGTCCCCAGCCCTGGAAATCTCCAAAAACCACAGACGTGGCCCTGAGCACGCGGTTTGGGGGTGACCGTGGGGCTGGGGCTGGGCTGGAGCTCAGACTCGATGCTCTCGCCCCATCCCTGGCAGTGCCCAAGGCCAGGCTGGACATTGGGGCTTGGAGCAGCCTGGGACAGTGGGAGGTGTCCCTGCCATGGCAGGGGTGGCACTGGGTGGGCTTTGATGTCCCTTCCCACCCAAACCGTCCTGGGATTCTGAGATTTTCAAGGTCTTTTCCAACCCGAGCCATTCCCTGACTCCCCCAGCTGTCCCTCCCGGGCTGTTACAGCCTCTGGGGCTCTTTCCCGGCCACTGCAGTTTCCTCTGCCCCGTGCCCGGACAGAGGCAGCCCCGGGGCAGTGCCCGATGTTCTCCACGGTCCGGTGCTCCCTGCTGCTGCCTGACCTCCCTGGCAGTGGGAATGTGCTGGCAGAGCCGCCTGGCACAGCTGGTGCCAGGGCTGGGAGCGCCGAGGTGGCAGCGCAGCAGAATTCCTGGGATCCAGGGGCTGCAGCCCTGGGAGACTCCAGGCAGGGCATGGAACCCGCTGTGACAGAGATTCCAAAGCCTGGCTTGTTCCAGAGCAGAGGGAGCAGAGATTTCTCCAGGGGATTGGGGTCAAATGTAGGATGTCACCAAAGCTCCTGCACTGTGGGCACACCTGGCAGGAGCTGGGGGTGTGCAGCTGTGGGGCGGTGGCACTCCTGGCACGTGCCAGCTGCAAATGCCAGGGCCCTTCGGAGGGGTGGGGGGTCTGTTCCTCTGGACCGTCTGAGCAGGGACAGCTGAGCTTCAGTTCAGCCCCATGCTAACCCAAAAATGAGAATTTTGGTTTGCTGGAGCCCTGCAGCTCAGCCCAGGAGGAGCCTGAGCTTGGATTTTGCCCTCATTGATCCCAGCTGGATTTATTTGATCAGTTTGCAGCACTTGCTGTGCCCCGATCCTGACTTGCTGTAAGAGCTGCACGAGCTGCCAGAGTTCTTAATTCCTTTTCCACTGCATGGATTCAGTCCCCTGTTTGCTTTAAGATTTGAAACTAAGGTTTCTCTGACTAAATGCACTCAGCTGTACCCATCAGCTGCCTTGGTGCCGGGCATTTCTTGGGAAATTTCCTCCCAAGATTTGGGATTTGATACTTAGGGACTCAAACATTCCAACCCAGGAGCTTCCAAACAATTGCAAATAAAGGAATTTGGTACTCCTGCAGCCCTCTGAGTACAAGAGAGATTTGGGAAAGAAACCTGAGCAAAAAGTCTCTTCTAGCAAAATTCAGGGTTCAATTCTCCCTTGCTGAGCTGCAGAGGTGACATCAGAACTGGGACATCAGAGGCGTGAAGTCTGAGTGGGACCAACCTGTCCCTGCCAGGGCCTGCCCAGGGCTCCTCTCACCCTTCAGGGCAGAATTCCCTCTCTTTCCCTGAGGAACAGCAGCTTTTCCTGCCAGGTTTGCTCATGAGCAGGGCCTTTAAACGCTGCAGACAAATGTTCCAGGTGCTCCCGTAGGACACCTTCCCTCCCTCCCCCTGCTCCAGGACCGTTCATTGCGTGGCTGCACTGCAAAGCACATAAATTTAATTTAATTTGTCTGGAAATTATTCACATCAATACCAAAACTATCCTTCAGTGTGGGTATTTCCCTCTTTAGATTTATTCTTCTCTGTTGGAAGTAAATTGAAACAGCTTTACAACTCCATCCCATAGCATGGAAATGTTATTGGCTTTATAAGACCTTGTAATTCACCAGCTGAAGGTGTTTGATGGCACAAAAGCTGTGTCCCAGAGTTTTCCCGGGCCTGGGAATGAACAAGTGCCTGACTTTGCTTGTTTCCATCATTAGTTCTCAGTTGGGGAACTCAAGAAATCAGTTCTAATATTTTGTTCTTCCCCCAAAGTGAAAACACTGGATTTTATCATGGAATCAGCTGGTATTTGCCTGTTTAGGGAAGTTCTTTCTATGGAACATCTAAACCTGGATTGTTGTTTTTTACTGGAAATTAATTTATTCTAAAGGTCAGCATTTCCCAAGGAATATAAATGAAATAATCCAGTGGACTCAGGTCTCTTTGTTTCTTCTGAAAGTAAGAGAAATCTGATAGGAAATGTTTGACCCAAAATACTGGAAATGCTCTATTGATAACCTGAACAAATTTCAATTCCCACTTAAAAAGCTGACATTAATCTTTGCTTTTCTTCAACACCTGGTGCTGACCAAGTGTTCTTTCCTTCTATGCAAACCCATCAATGTCTTCCTTATCCACTAAATGTGAATTTTCCTTCAGAAAATAGAACAAGAAGTGCCTGTTTCAGTTCTGCTCTTGAGCTGGTTTTAAGCTCCAGAAGAGAGCTGGGCCTGGGTAAGCCATTATCTAATCCTGATGTGAGAGCTGGAAATGGGAATAAATCCACGCCTGGGATGAAACAACCTCCTGAGGAGCAAATTCCTCAGGAGCTGAATTAGAAGATGAGGTTACAGATTGCAGTGATGGATTGGAGAGCAGTTTGGGGTACCATTGCCCAGATGTGGATCCCCCATCCCTGGGAGGGGCCCAGGCCAGGCTGGACAGGGTTCGGAGCACCCTGGGACAGTGGGAGCTGTCCTGGGGTGGCACTGGAGGGGCTTTAAGGTCCCTCCAACCCAAACCATTCCAGGACTCCGCGATTCTCTGACAATATTTAACCTCATTAACGGGCATTGCTCATAAAAATCCAAAGCCAGTCTGGGGACAGAAAGGGGTCTGTGAGACAGGGGAGGCTCCTCCCGAGGCCTCCCTGCTCCCTGTCAGTGTGGGGAGAGGGGCTCAGAGGGGACAGGGCCAAGGCTGTGCCAGGAGGGGATTTGGGTTGGAGGCAGGGGCGCCTGTGCAGGGCAGGGATTCCTCAGGCAGGTGGGGACATCTGGAAAACAAACCAGGGATGCTCCTGCAGCTTCTCCAGCGGGGGGGAGGTTCACTCAGCTGTGCCCTCCACAGGACCCTGCTGGGCGGTCCTGGGCAGCGTCCCCACCCCTCCCCAGTGCCAGCCCCACCTGGCTGGCCCAGCTGGACCCGTCTCCTCCCATCAGTCGGATCCTACTGCTCTTGTTGCTGCCCAGACTTTCCTTTTCCTCCTCAGAAACATTTACTGGAAGCACGGAAGGGAAGTCCTGGACAGAGAGTGGAAGCAGCACTGATTAGAAATATTTGGGTTAGCTTGAAAAACGAATGTGCAGTGACCTTTCCATGCCCCCGAGCCTGAGCATGGAGCTGCAGCAGGGCCGTGCAGGGTTTGGGGAAGTGGCAGCACCTCCAGTCCCAGGCTGGGAGCAGAAAGCCTCAATTAACGTTCCTGCCCTCAGGCTGCAGAGCCATCCTCGCCCTCGTTCCTCCTGATTCCCTCCTGCTCTCCCCTGCCCCGACATATTGCACAGGATGGTGAGGAATGGGATTTTTAGCTGCATAAACGGAAGGAAAAGAGGAGAAATCTGATGAAAGAACAAGTTCCCAGAAATGGGAACGTGGGAAGAAGCTGGATTCTCTCGAACAGAACTGGTGGAGGTGGAGCTGGAGGACACTAGGGTGAGGGTGAGCATGGCTGGGAGAGGGAGAGGGGGAAGAACAGTGGGAAAATGGTCACTTCAATGAGCACAGAAGCAGGAGATGAGAGCTCATGGGAAGCAGATCCAGGGAGGAATAAACTACTGGGAGGGCTTGGCATTGTTCCTTTCACAGCAGCTGTGAGCACAAACCATCCCAATTTCCAGGGAGAATGGAAGGTTCCAGAACAGGCACCTCGACAAAACAGAACCTTCCCGTTGAGTCCTTGTGCCTGTACTGTGTCTGCAGAAAATGGGCAGTGGGTTAGAGGGGGAAAGCTGAACTCCAGGAACTGTCAGTGTGTGCAGGGACCTGCCCCAAACAGGCAGCACCAAGTAACACCCAGGAAGAGAGAGAATTCCTGGGATAAATGGGATCAATGAGCACCAGGAGAGGCCACGGAAAACCCTCCCCAGATGAGCCCCAGATGTTGTCTGAGAAGAAGAGTTGGTGTCAGTCCCATAGCAGCAGAGTCCAGCCCAAGGAGGGATCAGAGAGAAGCAATTTGGGTCAAACCAGCTGCTCCTGAGGAGATCCATCCAGGGAGGAGGAGGAGGAGGGAGTTCATTCCTGCAGGATGGGGACAGCTGGAGAACTCAAAGGGATCCATTCACTCATCACCAGCTTTCCTGCATGGACAAAGCCAGTTTAGAGCTTCCACCCTGGCCCAGCGGGACTGGGAGCATCTGGGAATGACAGCCGGATGGGAACATCTGGAAGTGAGTGGGAACACCTGGAAATGCCTGGGAACACCTGGCAGTGACAGCAGGTCAGGCGGTTAATGGGTTATACTTTAACCCAACCTCAAGTCACAGGGCAGAGTCTTCCAACACCTCGGGACAGAGATTCCCAACACCAGGAGAAGCTGTGGCAGAGGAACAGCAGCCCTGGGCAGGGATTTGTGCTCTGGGAGTGCTGGTTACAGCTCCAGAAGTGCCAGGTTAGCCAGAAATCCTCCAGCCTCAGGCACTGCTTCCCAGCCTTCCAGCCCCTGATCCTGGAGTTATGGGAACCAACCTGGTCTGTGTGGAAAGCTCAGTTTCCAGCACTTCCTTGCATAAATCCTTCCTGACTCACCTTAGGTACAATTCCTGGTGTGTATCAGGGCCTAATGAATCTAAAGAGATTTTTATGGAATTGTAGAATCCCAGAATGGTTTAGGTGGGAAGGGACCTTAAACCCATCCAGTCAAGGACAGGGACACCTCCCACTGTCCCAGGCTGCTCCAAGCCTTGTCCAGCCTGGCCTGGGACACTGCCAGGGATCCAGGGGCAGCCACAGCTTCTCCAGTCTTTTTGTGTTCTTCAAAGGAAAAATTCCCTTTTCCTGCCCCTGCTCCCCTGGACAATCTGCAGTTGCAGCAGGATTCACTCTGGACACCAGTGAGACCTTTCCAAGCTCTGCGCTGCAGTCCCTGGGATGATCCTGACGAGTTTTCTCCTCATTAGCACAGCAAATTGCTTTGCCCTGGTGCCTCTTGCAGACACAGCAGCTGCTCCGGGTGAAGCTCGGGGCTGTCAGGAGCTCTTTGCTCTGGAGACACCCAGATTCTCTGGAAACTGCTCCTGGGCCTTGTTTCCATCCATTTTTGCACAAGTTAAGAGAGTCTGTTGTTTGCATAGTGGAGCAATTATGTTAATAATACTGCAGAGCTGGGCTTTATTTTCCTATTGATTTTAGTGACTTGGATCCGGCAGGAATTTCAATGTCTGGATGACTAAAAAAGGCAAAATGTTTATAGGAGAACATAAACCTCATTTCATGCACTCCATTTTACAAGTAGCTCGAAATGGGTTTTTAATAAGCATTTAAAGTGATGTATTCCCATCAATAGAAGTTGTCATGTCTCATCTGAGGAGAAGTGATTTTAAATGGCTCTTGTAATTAACGATTTATTTATTATTAGTCAATTATTTACAGCGGTCTGTCATGGGGGGGGTTGGTGTGAGAGAGCCTGCCCATTGCTCCTGAGGGGGCTGGAGGGTGCTGGGGCAGGAGCTGCTGGAGAAGGACCCTGCATTCAGCTCCTGCTCTTCCTTCCATGGAATCACAGGGTCACTGAGGCTGGAAAAGACCTCCAAGGGCATCAAGTTCAACCTTTGGCCCAAATCCCTCCATTCCCAGTAAACCATACAATGAAGTGCCACACCCACACGTTTTTTGAACACCTCCAGGGATGGGGACTCCAGCCCTGCCCTGGGCAGCCCCTGCCAAGGCCTGAGCACCCTTTCCATGGGGAAATTCCTGCTGATGTCCACCCTGAGCCTCCCCTGGCCCAGCCTGAGGCCGTTCCCTCTCCTCCTGTCCCTGTTCCCTGTGAGCACAGCCCGACCCCCCCCCGGCTGCCCCCTCCTGTCAGGGAGTTGTGCAGAGCCACAAGGTCCCCCCTGAGCCTCCTCTTCTCCAGCCTGAGCCCCTTTCCCAGCTCCCTCAGCCGCTCCTGGGGCTCTGTTCCCTTCCCAGCTCTGTTCCCTGCCCTGGACACGCTCCAGCCCCTCCAGGTCCTTCTTCACTCCTCCCAACCCTGACCCCAGGATTCGAGCTGGGGTCTCACCTTCTCTTTGGCAAAGTCAAGCAAGGCTTTGGTTGGGGTGGAGTCCTTGGACTGTGGGCCTGGCCTGGCTGTGCTGCTGTGGGATTTCCTTATTTCAGAAAGACCTGAAAATGATGACACTTCCCAAACCTTGCATCAAGTTCTTTCTCCGGTCGGCCCAGAGCAGGTTCCCATCCCTGGATTTAATTCAGACCATCAGGTGGCTGCTGCCATCAATTTAAACCCAGGTCTGGGAGAGATCTCCAAAGGTCCTTTAATCTCATCTGGTTTGCTCCCAATTCAGATTTATGGCAGCAGTTAAGGCTATTAATTGATATTTAGTCTTTTAAAAGATCTTAAAATCGAGACTGAATGGCTGACTGCATTCTCGGGCAGGGGATGGTTTTAGCAGCTGTTCCCTCCTGAGCTGCAGAGAACAAATCCCTGAGGGATCCAAACGGGAGGAGCTGGAGCAGGGATTGACTTTCCAGCCCTGTCTCCGCTGGGAAGGGGAAGGAATTCGTTTCCTTGCCATCTCTCCGTGTTTTGTAGTCACAAAACAAGCACAATAAACATGAGGGAGACGTGGGGAGGATGGAAAGCTCCTCGGACAGGGAGTTTTTGGCTGCTTCCAATGCTCCCGTTCTCAGGCCTCTTTGTTGTGCTGTGAGCATTTGCTCTGATGGGCTCGACTGATCGATTTCTGAAATGCCCCCAGTGGCACAACACAAACCCCTAACGAGGAATATCTGTGGGAGCCTGAGGGTTGGGTCATTCCCTCAGCTCAGACCTTGCCGAGGATGGGAATTCCATCCCATGGAGAATCAGGGGGAAGGAAGGGGCTGAGCTGCACATCCCCGGGATCGGGACAGAGCCTCAGCATCCGGTCCAGCAGCAAGGTAATAGCGGCAGTTCCAGCAGGGTAACACCGGCAGTTCCAGCTGGATAACAGCGGCAGTTCCAGCAGGGTAACACCGGCAGTTCCAGCTGGATAACAGCGGCAGTTCCAGCAGGGTAACATCGGCAGTTCCAGCTGGATAACACCGGCAGTTCCAGCTGGATAATACCGGCAGTTCCAGCAGGGTTACACCGGCAGCTCCCCCTGCTCTGCAGTTCCGCATCCCACGCTGCCAGCAGGGGCGGGCAGGGAAGGCAGACAGGGAATAACGGAGTTCTTGAACCTGGAGTGCGTTGGCTGAGGTGTTCTCGCCATCAGCTCCTCTCCCACCTCCCCGACTTGCCAGGAATCCTTGGAATTGCAATGTCGGAGCGCTGCTGAGGCTCTCTGAGCGAATGGCACCCTCTAGGGTTGGAGAGGAGCTGCAGGACGGGAGCTCTGCGGCTGCTGCAGGGACAGGAGGAAAGCAGAGGAAAGGAACCTGCCTGGCAACAAAAATGCTGGAAACGGAACAATTGGAGTTTAGGGCAGTTCTTTGGGGTTTCAAGGCAAAGGAGCTGCGAGTGCAGGGGCAAACTGGGAGTCAGTGCCGTGGGTAACTGGGCACACCCTGGTCCCTGCAATAACTGAACTGAGAGGGTGTTTGTGTGCAGCGTTCCCTGTCCTGCTTCTGCAGCCTCTCCTTGGGGATTTCCACCCCTCAGGCACCACCCCAACCTTGGTTTCCACAGCATTTGATGCAAACCTGAGCCTCTTCTGCTGAGAGCAGAGTCCCTTCTGGCCCTAATCCCTCATTCCCTTTCCCTCAGACGCTGCAGAGGAGCATGGATCTGCAGGTGCTGAGTGGGAGCTCAGTGCTGTGTTTGAGCAAGGGTTTGGGGTTAATCAGAGAATTCCCCACCGGAGCAGCTCCTGTCTCGCTGGCAGGAGGCTCCGAGCCCCAGGCAAGGGTGATGGGAACTGATCTAAGCGGAGCTGGCAGGGACCAACTCCCACTGGGACACATCCCAGCCGTCCCCAGCGGCAGCCGGCGGAAAATGGGAGCCAATGGCACCGAGGTGACAGGGCTGAACTCCCCAGGAGAGGGGTCAGACACAGAGAGAGACAGATCATGGAATCCTGGAATATCCTGAGCTGGAAGGGACCCCCAGGATCATCCCAACCCCAGCCCAGCACAGACACCCCAACAACCCCACCCTGGGCATCCCTGGCAGCGGTGCCCAAAGGCTCCTGGAGCTCTGGCAGCCTCGGGGCCGTGCCCATTCCCTGGGGAGCCTGGGCAGTGCCCAGCACCCTCTGGGGGAAGAACCTTTCCCTGATCTCCATCCCAAATCCCCCTGGCCCAGCTCCAGCTGTTCCCATGGAACTGCCATGGGAATTCCCAGGCAAATCTCTGCAGAGGGCTCGTGATCAGAAGGTCCCCAGAATAATCCCTGAACCTGGGAAGCAGCTGGGAAAAGGGAACAGAGCCAGATAAAAGGCCAGGTTTGTGCTTGGATGTGCCAGGAGAGTCATTCCTTCAAATCCATGAGATCTCAATCCTGCAGTTCCTTATCAAAATGCCACGGAAAAGCAAGGAAGGGGCTGCTCCTTGCAGAGCTCTCCATAGCAGCTTTAAAGCATCCCCTGGGATGTTCCCAGCTTGGAGATGTCCCTTCAGAGGATGGAGGGAGGGAGGGATGGAGGGATGGATGGATGGATGGATGGATGGATGGATGGATGGATGGATGGATGAAGGAGAGGGATGGAAAACACACTCAGAGACCTTTGCTCTGCTCAGCTGCTGAACACACAGGAGCAATGATCCATTACAGAACTCCACACTCAGTTCCTGGGAAAACTGAGGAGCAGTTCAGGGCTTGATTCTTTCCTTCCAGCCTGGGCTAAATTATTCCCTGGACTGAAAGAAGACCCTCCCAGCTGAGTCTTGGAGCTCTGAGTTATTGAGAGCACAAACCTCTCTCTCCTGCTGTGCAGCATTGCAGAGAGCTGATTAACATCCATCACTAATCACAGGAGGCTGCAGGAACTGGCTGGAACTGGAAGTTTTATCCCCTGGAATTGTTCACAAAACAAGCAGATGTGGGACCTTGTGATGTGGTTTGGTGGGAATGGTGGGATTTGGTCAGAGGTTGGACTTGATGATCCTGGAGGTCTTTTCCAACCTAAATGATGCTGTGATTCCATGGAGCCAGGAGCTGGATAGCAGTGCTCACCTGCCACAGCCCCTGTGCTGCTCAGCAGCAGCACGAGAGGCACTGCCAGGGCTGCATTTTAAGGATATTCATCTTTTTTCCCCACTTGTCCTTTTGCTGACCCCTCTGTGCCACCTGTGCAGCCAGTTGGCCGATTGCAGGTGCAGGTGCCTGCAGGAGGGAGGCTGAGGCTGCCTGGACTCCTGCAGCTGCAGGAATCAGAGCTGGAGCAGGGGTAGAGCCCTCGGAGTGCTGCAGGTGCGGGAAGAGCTCTGTGCTTGTTCCTGTGGCAGAGCAGGGGCTGAGATCTCCCAGCTCAGCAGACTGGGGGAGAAAGCTCCAATCCCGGCTCCCTCTGGCTGATGACAGACGCAGAGGATCAGGCAGCAGTGGGAACCAGGCCTGGCAGTTTTCCAACAGAATATTCCACACTGGAAAGCCGATCTTTTCACACAAGGAAGAGAGGCCATTCTGCTGGAAACTCGGTGTTTTGGGAGGAGAAATGGAAAATGTCAGTTCTGTGGGCTTGGAGTTCAAAGTCAGCACTGCCCAGAGGGAACATGGAGAAGCAAATGAAGCCTTTCTGATCATCAGGACTTGTCTCTTGGAGATCATGGAATCATGGAATGGTTTGGGTTGGGAGGGACCTTAAACCCACCCAGTGCCACCCCTGCCATGGCAGGGACACCTCCCACTGTCCCAGGCTGCTCCAAGCCCCAGTGTCCAGCCTGGCCTTGGACACTTCCAGGGATCCAGGGGCAGCCACAGCTGCTCTGGGCACCCTGGGCCAGGAGCCACCCGGAGGTTCCTGTACCCAAATCTTCAGCACTGTCAGCTGTGCCTGTGCCAAGCCCCATTCACTGCTCTGTCACCTATTTCACACTGAAGCTGGGTAAATATTCTCCCTCCTCAGCTGCTTTCTGACATGAAATGGAGATGTGATTCAATTTCTGAGAGTCTGTTTGCCATAGAATTTAAAAATGTGTATTTTTCATGTGAACACTGCACAACTTCCAATTATCCCTGGCTCAGTGCCTGGGTTTGTGTCACTTGTCTGCCCAATGTCCCCACACTCTGCCCTGCTGGCTCCTGCCCTGGACTCTGTGCCATCAATAACTGGGGCCAAGGGGAATGCCAGGAATCCAGGAGGGAAATGGTCTGAGCAGAAGTGCAGCCTGTGGGTGCTGATTCATCCACTCCCCGTTTCCTACTGTGGATCAGAAATCTCAGGATCCAAGGAGCAAGAACAGCTTTGCTTACAATACATTGAATTTTTCTGGTGAAGAAACAAAACAAACAAAAACCCAAACCAAACCCCCACCTCCTGCCCCACGCGTGAAGGGCAGCAGTGAGGTGCAGGTGAGGGAGTCGGGGCTGACTCATCCTGGGCTTACTCACCCCAAAACTCAGCTGCATTTTCAGTGCTGCACAGAAAAACAGAGACGCTAAGCAGACCTTTGAATATGTCACTGTATCTCCTGTGGAAAGACTTCCATTAACTCTGTCACATCCTGGATCAGTGAACAATAACTGATGGATCTGGAGATTGGAGCTCCTGAGCTGGTACCCAAATAAGCAATTACTCACTTAATTAAGATTCAAGTCAGGAAATTAAAAGCAAAACTTAGAAGTGTGTGTGTGTGAAGGTTGGAAATTCTCTTTAAAACTGATTTTTGAATCACAGAAAAGAAACAGGATAAAATAGGAGTAAAGTCACAGGTGGGGGTTGGGCTCTGCTCCCAGGGAACAAGGGACAGGATGAGAGGAAACAGCCTCAAGCCATGCCAGGAGAGGTTTGGGTTGGATTTAGGGAAAATTTCTCCACAGAAAGAGTTGTCAGGCACTGGAAGAGGCTGCCCAGGGCCTCTGACTGAGAATTCCATTATTTTAGCTTTCATTTCTGGCTATGAGTTGGATCAGCCCCCAAAATACCAACACTGCAGTGGCATTCAGGAAAGTGTTGATTTGGAAACAGCAACCTGAAAATCCCTGTCTGTTTTGAGCAAAACACAAACCTACTTTCAAAGCAATGTCAGCTTTTGACAGATTGAAATTTCAAAATGTTGATTCAGAAGCTTCAGTTTGGAGTCTCCTTAAAGGAAATGCCCGTTTTGACAAGATCTATGTTTTGTCGTGTAAACTTGTCAGCAGATTCCCATGGGATCTCCTGTTTTCCCTGGGGTGTTCCCGGCTCTGCAGCTCTCCATGGACAGCATCACCTACAGAACAAGCTCGCAAAAGGACTTGGAAAGGCTCTGGCTCCCTGTTTGTCCTGGACAGAGCCAGGATTTGGGATGTAGCCATGGAAAATCCGGATCTGATGGGTTTGCAAGCCATTCAAAGAGCAGGAAATCAAAGGGGAGATGAGACTGGGAGGTAAAAGCGGCAGCTGGAAGTTCCATGTCCCGGCCTTGGAGGGGTTTCTGTGGGAGCTGATACAGGGGGTGGGGGGTGCTTCTGCCTCAGCTCCCAACTCTGCCCCCAGTCCAGGCTATTTCTGGTCTCCTCCATCTGCCTGGGATAGTGGAAGGTTCCCTGCCTGTGGTGGGGGTTGGAACTGGATGATTTTAAGGTCCCTTCCAATCCAAAGCATTCCAGGACTCTGGGATTGGATGATTTGCTGACCCATGCTGAAGTTTTCTGGAGATCCGTGGGGCATTTACAGTCTGAGCACCAAAGTTCCAGACTGCTCAGGGACTGAAGTCAGGCTCAATTTAGGGATAAAAACTGCTTTGGGATTGGGGTTTTCCACAGGACTTGCAGATGAAATCAGTCACAGAATCATGGAATGGTTTGGGTGGGAAGGGACATTAAAGCCCACCCAGTGCCACTCCTGCCATGGCAGGGACACCTCCCACTGTCCCAGGCTGCTCCAAGCCCCAATGTCCAGCCTGGCCTTGGACACTGCCAGGGACCCGGGGCAGCCACAGCTGCTCTGGGCACCCTGTGCCAGGGCCTCCCCACCCTCCCAGGGAACAATTCCTTCCCAATATCCCATCTAACCCTGCCCTCCTTCAGCTTAGGGTCATTCCTTGTGTCCTGTCCCTCCAGGCCTTTGTCCAGATTCCCTCCCCAGCACCCCTGGAGGCCCCCAAATGCACCCACCCACTTCCAAAACTTTTTTCACCCTCATATTTTACTTCCAATCTTTATTTGTTTTTATTTTTCACAGTTTTCTGCTTTTCTCCCTGCAAATCCACATTTGGACAATCCAATCCTGGACATTTTCCTTTTCCCCTCAGTTTCCATCCCCAGCCCCCCAGCCCAGGATAATTTTCTGTTCCCACAACCTGAGGGTGTTTTTCTCTCGACCCTTCTCACCTGTGTGTAACGAGAGGAGCAGGAATGTTGCTATCAGGTGAGGCAGCACCACCCGGGATTCTCTCAGCAATCAGCTCGTGCTGGTGTTTTACCCAAATCTCCCACTAGATGGTAGGAGGGGACTAGGAAGGGAATTCACTCCAAAATGGAAAGAAAATTCAGTCAAAAAACCCCACCAATTCCCAGCCCCTGAAATATTGGAATAACAGCCAAGGATGGCAGAAATAAGAGGTGGTGCTGGCCAGCGACGGTCAGGACAGAGACTGGTCCTGTGCCATGGTCACCAAAGGTGACACAGGGAGGGCATTGGATGCACTCCAAGAATTCCCAGCTCCAGAGGTTATCTCAGTGTAAACAGGAGGTTTCCCCTCAGTTTTAACTTTATTGGAAAATCAAACATCTGCTCTGTAAATTTCCCTACAAAGAGAGAATTGAGAGAGCTGGGAGTGCTCACCTGAAGAGGAGAAGCTCCAGGGAGAGCTCAGAGCCCCTTGCAGGGCCTAAAGGGGCTCCAGGAGAGCTGAAGAGGGACTGGGGACAAGGCATGGAGGGACAGGACAAGGGGTTAATCCCACTGGGGACAGATCCAGAAAAGAAGAAAAGAAAAGATAAGTGATCTGAGAAAAGGAGAAGAGCAAATTCTCCCTCTGACTCGCTGTGGAAAGGTGTGGGAGCATCAATCAGCCCCAGCTCCTCTCACTCATTCCTTTTCCCCTCAAGAAAGGAGGAGAATGTGGAAACACGCGAGGTAGGGGCAGGAACAGCTCAAAGGAAAACAAATGAAGAAAGGAAAAGGAGTGGGATTTAAAAATGAAGTGTTTGATTGTGAAATACTCAAAGAGCAGAGAGAAACTTGAAGTGAGAGAATTCAGTTTCTTCCCACTGAACACATTCCCAGCGCTGGTGTCCAGGGCAGGGAGAACTCCTTGTGCCACATCCCCAGCACATCTCCAGCACCTCCTGTGTCACACCTGGTGCCACATCTCCAGCATGTCCCATGTCACACCCAGGGCCACATCCCCAGCCCAGCCACAGCACGTCTTGTGCTGTGTCACACCCAGTGCCACATCCCCAGCACCTCCTGTGTCACACCCAGTGCCACATCCCCAGCACAGCCACAGCACGTCCCGTGTCACACCCAGTGCCACATCCCCAGCACCTCCTGTGTCACACCCAGTGCCACATCTCCAGCAGGTGCTGTGTCACGCCCAGTGCCACATCCCCAGCAGGTCCCATGTCACACCCAGGGCCACATCCCCAGCAC
Source organism: Aleadryas rufinucha (assembly GCA_013397815.1). NCBI lineage: Eukaryota > Metazoa > Chordata > Aves > Passeriformes > Aleadryas > Aleadryas rufinucha. Next base: position 14,569 of record VZTH01018652.1, read on the forward strand.
ATCCCCAGCAGGTGCCGTGTCACGCCCAGTGCCACATCCCCAGCAGGTGCCGTGTCACGCCCAGTGCCACATCCCCAGCACATCCCAGAGCCGCACTGGTACAAATCGTTTGTGAAGTCAGGAATTTGTCACATCCCCGCGGGGCCCCGGGGCCATCTGGTGACGGAGCTGCTCCAAGCCTGCGGCTCCTGCCGCATCCCTCCCTGGCTGCAGAGCTGGAGCTGCCCTGGCTGTGTTCGCCCCACGAGCAGCGGGTGCTGGTCCCTGCACAGCTGGAGGAAGGCCGTGGATCCTCTTCCCCCTCCCTGCTGCTCCGCAAAGCCCCGGGACGCTGCCGTGCCGGGCTGGGCCCCGCAGGGTGCCAGGAAGGCGCTGTGCCCTTCCCTCCGGGCACAGGGGTTTCAGTGGCACTGACAGAGCCTTTCCTTGCCTCAGACCCTCCTCATCCTCCCTGAAAGCCTCCTCTGGAGGAGGGAAAGCACCTGTTCATGGGAAATTCAGGAAATTGTCTTGGGAAGCTGGACTCTGTCATAGAGGGAATGGCTGGAGCTGGGCTAGCGGGATTTGGGATGGAGATCAGGGAAAGGTTCTGCCCCCAGAGGGTGCTGGGCACTGCCCAGGCTCCCCAGGGAATGGGCACAGCCCCGAGGCTGCCAGAGCTCCAGGAGCTCCAGGACAGCGCTGCCAGGGATGCCCAGAGTGGGACTGTTGGGGTGTCTGGGCAGGGTTGGGGGTTGGGATGATCCTGGGGGATCCTTCCAGCTCAGGATATTCTGTGATCCCGGACTGATGGGTGGTGTTACCAAAAACCCATAAAAACAAAACTCCTTCCCACCCATGCAGCATTCAGAAGCAGAAATCCCTTATTCAGCCGGATGCACAAGGGGATATCTTCTCCAAAATATCCTGACTGCTGAGTATGGAGACAGCTCCTAGTTTGTTATATTTTACATACATATCCACTGATTTTCCTGGAATAAACATCCATATGATAATCATTTCCCCAAAACCATTTCCATATTTTCCCTCTGCACAGGCGCTCTGCAGTCCTGAGGTCTCTTTGTGGTCCCTGGTGGTTGGTGACCCCAAAGTCACACCTGGCCTCCCTGGTGAACTGGTTAAACTGGGCTCGGCTGGGCTGGGTTTTGCTTTCCAGTTCTCCTGCAGAAGGGATGTTGTGGGTTCCATGGGTCCATGGGTTTGAAGAATGAGCATTGTATGAACCCACTGGGGCAAACAATTCCTCATCTGGCACTAGTGGGGCCATGAGTCCCTTCCCCTGCAGGGTCAGAACCCTCCACAGGTACAGAATCCAGAACCTTTGGGAATTTTCTCCAGGCAATTGCCCACTCTGCTGGGCAGTCGACTCCTCCCTGCCTGAGCCCTCTGTTCCCAGGTAAATAAAGTCAGTGATGGTTTTATCTCTCACAGAGAGGTCTCACTCTAAAAACCCCGGTGAAAACCTGCCCTGGTTGTTGCTACAGGAGAGGAGGCAGCTCTGCTCCCCAGGGCTGCAGCGACATCAATCACCAAAGGTGCCTGGGGGGAAAAAACCAATAAAGAGAATTTGTTCAGTGCTTCAGAGCAGGCCAGAGCTGCACAGTGCCAATTCTCCTCTGTCTGGGGTTGCCTCCCTTTGATCCTTTGTGGGAGTTATTACGGAACGAGAATGTGGGAGAGAGAGCTGGCGCTGCTTCCCTCGGAACCTGCCCAGGGAGGTCACGGAGCCAGGATTAGACACATTCCCTGTGGGAGCAGGCACGGCTTAAATAAAGGTTTCTCATGGCCCTTGACATTCCTGTAGCTTTGAGGCACTGATGTCATTCTCTCACAAAAAAAAGGAAAGGAAAAAGAAGGGAATGAAAAATCCATCTCCACCAGAGACACTCAGTGCCCATCTCTATGTGAAAATTAATTCCAATTAAGTTGATTTAAATATTAAATAAAATGCTACGGGACCATATTTCCAGGCTTGGATGATTGACATCTAACTCAAGACTATGTCTGGACAATTAATAATGCATCTACCTGAATCTGGGTTTTGATCCCTAATTCTCTCTCTTCTCTCTCCTTTTTCTCCACAAAATTCATGGAAAATGGTAACAATTTTTGTTACTTTTGTGCATTTTGTTGTCACATTTCCTCACTGGTGGCAGCAGGACTCACCCTGAGGCTGCTTGGACTCGGGACAGGTAAAACACCTCACAAGAGTCTCTGAACCTGCAAGGCCCAACTAAAATGAAAAGTGCCCTTGATTCCTGGAGGGAAGGAATCAATGGACACATTTTTCAGATTTATTTTCTCCAGATAAAAGGTGTTATTTACCCTGCTTTTATGAGACTTCCCTGAGCTTAAAATTCATGAAAAAACTTTCAATCAGTCCTTCACAGTTACAAGTTACCATTTTATTATTGTTATCAATCTTTTACTGTGGAAAGGGTGCTTGGTTTGTTGGTTTTCCACTCCATATCTTTTAATTCCAGGATTCAGGGGGACTCTCCCCATCCCCACATTTCCAAATGCCTGTGGAAACGACGCGAAATATAAACCCTCCAAAGAGCCAGGAACCAGATTGGAGCCTAAAATGTGTTTTTAAAAATCCCCTGAGCCCTGGGGATTTTCCAGAGGTGTCCTGATTGCTGGGCAGCCTGGGACTCTGTGTTTGTTTGGTTCTTAAACCCAACCACAACAACTCCCAGACATCGCTTAGTCTCCACCTCCAGGTACTTACCTCGTTTTCCTCTGAATTGTCCGAGTGTGTTTTTGTTCCTCAGGATGGGCAATTGCCCTTTAGAGCCCAGGCACAGCTTTTCCAGCTCTCTCCTCCTGCAGTTTGCGATGCCCAGCCGGGGAAGGAGCTGCAGTCGATGAGATCCATTTGTGGCTCCTGCTGGGAGCTCAGGCAGTGCCCGGTGCCAGCCCTGACAGGGCCCAGCGTCTGTCACTGTCACCGCTATCAGGAGCAGACACCAAACACAGCACTCGTTAGAGGGTAATTCTGTGGAGCAGGGAACAGGCAAGTAAAGGTGGATCCCAGAGCAGGAGAGCCAATGTTATCCATCATTGCTGACATTAACATCCCTTATCTCCGGGGTGGGAGCCCTGCCAGCGAGCCAGCAGCTCCTGAGGATTGATGGGAACTGGGGGGAAGAAATCATATCTGAGCAGAGAGTGCTGTGCCAGCCTGGAAAATGATCTGGGAATGAGAGGAGTGGGATCTCTGAGCAGAGGGGTTTGACTGGAGACTGCAGGCCCTGACCCGCCCCAGAGCCTGGAGCTCCAGGGAAGGACTGAGCCCACAGGCAAGGATCTACACCCTGCTCTTCCCGGGGCTGGCTGTGATCCCTCAGGATGCCCCAGGCATTCAAACCGACCCCAGACAGCTGAGCCCCTTCCCCTGAGCCCC
>VZTH01018654.1:0-28653 GCA_013397815.1 Aleadryas rufinucha
TGCGCCTCGCGCCGCTTCCGCCGGGGCCTCCGGGGCCGCAGGGGGCGAGCGCGGCCCCGCTGCGGGCTCGCTGCCCGGGGAGCGGGCGGAAGGCACGGAGCGGAGCGGGCAGCGCCGGCGGAAGGACCCGGGTCACCCCGGCTACACCATCGTCGCAGTGACCCCGGCCAACCCAGTCACCCCGGTCACCCCCGTCACCCTTGTCACCCCGGTGATCCCAGCCACCTTGGCCACCCTGGCCACCCCGGCCACCCCATCATCACAATGACCTCGGCCACTCTGGTCACCCTGGCCAGACAGTGACCCTGGTCACCCCCATCATCCTGGCCACCCCATCATCAGTGACCTTGGCCAGCTCAGTGACATCAGTCACCCCCGTCACCCTGTTCACCCTGGTGATCCCAGCCACCCTGACCAACCAATCACCCTGGCCATCCTGGTCACCCCAGCCATCGCAACCACCTCCATCACCCCAGTGACCCTGGTCACCAACCCCGGTCATCACCCTGGACAACCCATTCGGTCCCTGCATATGGAAGCACACTGACATTACTACTGGTCGTTAGACCTTGTGATACGCTGTGGATGATGGGTTGGTGGGGATTTACTGCAGACTTTGGTGGTGTTTATACTGAACTCAAACAAAGCAAAGGATGCTCAGCCTTGGAAAGAGGGGTCTGCTCCGGGCAAGGGATCTGCTCTGAGAAAGAGGGATCTGCTCTGGGAAACTCAGAGCTATCCAGGGAGGGCAAAGGATACCCCAGGTCAGCCACCATAAGGCAGTATCCCAGCCACCTGGACATGGTTTTGACTGTCCCAGCACCGTCTGGTGCAATGGATCAGTCATCCAGCACGACCAGCTCCAGGGACACCTGGATCCGGGGACAAGCGAGAGCTGCTTTGCAGGGTCTGAAGGGTTAGCAATGGGTGTTGGGGCTCAGTCATCTTGTACCTGATCAATCAAAGGGTGTAAGAATCTCATCCTAGTGACAGGATCTGAGGGAATGGCTGGAGTTCTGTCACTGTCAGGGAAGGTTTAGTTTGGTATCAGGGAAAGGTTCTTCCCCCAGAGGGTGCTGGGACACTGCCCAGGCTCCCCAGGGAATGGTCACAGCCCCAAGTCTGCCAGAGCTCCAGGAGTATTTGTACACTGCTCTCAGGCACAAGGTGGGATTTTTGGGGTGTCTGTGCAGGGCCAGGAGTTGGACTTGATGATCCCTGTAGGCCCCTTCCAACTCAGGATATTCCATGATTCTACAATACTTGAACCTCTGGAAAGGCACAATCAGGAGCCCCAGTTTGGCGGGGATGCAGGAACAAACATTTACCGTGGTGGTGGTGTATTTTATGCCCTGGCCTCTGGTCGGCACAGGCTGGTTGTGCATTTTGGTGACAGGCCCAAGGAGCGGGTCCCTGTGACCCTTTGCAGTTTGCAGGAGCCACTGGAGAGGCACTGCTGGGCTGTGTGCAGGGTGGCTGAGCCCCTCAGGTGACCTGCTCCCCTCAGCCCATGGCCCTGGGCAGTGACCCCCCCTAGCAGGCTGGGTACACAGTCCCCTATGCCAGCTCACAACCCTGGGCAGCTGCAAAGACCAGGACTGACCTGCTGCCTGCACACAGCTCTTCAGCTGCTTTTGGTGCTCTCATTTCCCCCTTCAGCAGCCCCTCACCCTGCACCACTCTGGCTGTGCTCATTCTCTCAGAGAGGGTCCCTGTGTCAGCCAGCAACCAGCCCATCCACCTCACACTCTATTTGGAAGGATGTGCCACAAAGACCCTGAACACTCACAGCTCACTCTGTTCAGGCATACAGACCTTTCCGGGGGAGATCCTGGCAGGTAAGCTGTGTTTCAGTGTGGTAGACTGGGGATGGGGATGCTGAGGTCAAGGCTGACATTTTATGCTCTTCGAGGAGAGGGAAAGGACTCTCCTGTACTGATGGAGCTTGCTGTGCAGCACCACAGCTTCCATGGGAGAACAACTCTGCCGCAGCCTTAACCGAGACAAGCTGAGAGAGCTGAGGCTGCTCAGTCTGGAGAAGAGAAAGTTCTGGTATCTGAAGGGGGCTACAAGGAAGCTGGAGAAGGACTTTTCATCAGGAACTGGATAGATCAAGGGGAAATGGGTTCAAACTGAAAAAGGGGAAATTTAAGTAAGATATATGGAAGAGATTTTTCCCTGTGAGGGTGAAAAGGCCCTGGCACAGGTTGCCCAGAGAAGCTGTGGCTGCCCCATCCCTGGAAGTTTCCAAGGCCGGGTTGGATGGAGCTTGAAGCAACCTGGTCTAGTGGAAGGTGTCCCTGCCCATGGCAGGGGGTTGGAATGAGATGATCTTTAAGGTCCCTTCCAAGCCAAACCATTCCATGATTCTGTGCCTGTGCATCTATGGGGTGTGTTGGGCAGGACTCTGAGGTGGGCTCTGCCCTTGCCCTGGCTCCACAGCATCTCGATGACATGGGCCAGCAGACTGCTGGGTGCCAGAGGGCTGCAGGCCACAGCTTGGCAGCACACGGAGCACAGGAACTGCCCCTCCAGCACCCTGGGGAGGGACAGCATGCAGGGCTGACAGGACGAGTGCCCGCACTGCAGCATCAGTTGCTCCTTGAAGACCTCCAGGCAGATGAGACAGAGCAGTTGCTCCTCCAGCTTGTTGATGTTTGTCTTCTGAGCCATCCTGCCACCTTCCCATATGGATCTGGGCTGGGAAACTGGTGGGAGATCAGTCTTGTTCCAAGATCCCAGACCGCTGCAAACCCATCATTAAAACTCCAGAGTCTGAGATGATGATTTTAAACCATAATGGGTTTGTGGCTACACCTGGCCCACACCTGGTCATGTGTCCTTGGTCTGCCCAAGGTGTCAGCAGTCACCCCCAAGCTGTTCCCACCTGGGCCCAGGCAGGGATGTCAGACTGCAGTGGAGTCCTGCCTGTATGCCAGGGCTCAGACACAGCCAGGAGGGATTTTCTGCTGAAAAATCCCAGTCTTGACCCTTTATGAATTCCCACAGATGTCTTTGGGGTTATCTCAGCCCATGAACATCCTCAGAAGGACTGGCATCACTCAAGTGATACATCTAAGCAAAAAGCAGAAGGAAAACTCAAAAAGCAGAAGGAAAACACAAAGAGCACATTTATCTTGGAGACGGGGGGACTGGATTTGGGAAGCTGAGGCACAGCTCAGTCCCTTGAAACTTGTTTCCATATTCCATGCTCTGAGCCAGCAGCCCCAAAAGATGTGAGCTGAAATCCCAGCCTCTCCCATCAGCCCCAGGGAGCACAGGGCAGTGTGTTCCCAAGCTGTAAGGCTCAGGCAGCACTGCCTTCCCTGCTGTTCGCAGTGGGACAGAACTGCCAGACTCCTGGGCAAGTCAAACACATGGCCTTGAGTTGAAAAAAACCAAACCTGAAATCAGGGACTTGGTTATTTCCCCAGGGAAAGGGGAGGCTGTGACCAGAGGTGGGCTGGTGTGACACATTGCTGTGGGCTGAACCAAGGGAAGCTCAAGTGTCCACCAGATATGCCAGGACCCCAAACAGAGGGACCAGCCTCAGGGGCTCCCTGTGCTCACAGAGAAACACAGAGACACAAATAATACACAACCACTCAGGTGGCCTGCACAGATTTCTCTGGCTCCACTTCTCCCAGTGCATGGATCCAGCGGACTTTCCTCAGCTTCTCCTGGCTGAGCTGATGTGACCCAGTCAGACAAGGTAGCTCAGCCTCAGGATGGGGACCCCAGTGGCCCCCCTCCTGCAACTTCAGCCCTGCCGGGATGTTCCTGCTCCCAGGGAGAGCCAAGCAGGCTCTTGTCCCCCTGTCCTGTCCCTGCACGCCCAGGAAGGGCTGCCTGGACCCACGTGTGGGCACACACAGCACATGACTGGGCAGGACCGAGAGAAGAGCCTCCTCCAGCAGCCAGGGTCCACAAATCCCCATGGGACTTCCCTTGTGCCCGCTGCAACAGAGGGAATGTTCTCACCAAAGCACTTTGTTATCAGCTAAGTTTAAGATAACTTGACTTTGAGATATTGTTATCAACTAAGTTAACTTTGCTATTAACTATTTTTTTTTGTTAAACAAGTGGGTTTTTGTTGTCTGGTGAAAACCTTTTATACTTTTGGAAAAAAAACAGAAGGAAACCAAGCATTGCTCTTACTGTGTGGGGCAGAGCACCAGGAATTATTTTGTCTGATTGTGAAAAAATATAGTTTCTCTTATAATAATTCCTGGTTCACGGATGTGTTTGTCTTATGAGCATCCCTCATATGAATCCCATCATGAGCCCATCCCCTGGCTTCCCTCTCAGCATCTCCCAGGGAGCTGGGGATGGTCCTGGCTTCTCCCTGAGAAGTGTCCAGCTTTGGGAACGCAGTGAGGGAAGGATCAGCCTCGGGCTCTCACCCAGCCTCATGCTGAAGGTCTTTGGGACACAGCAAAGCAGAGAATGCAGCACCTTCTCTCCAAAGGGGGGCTGGGGACAGGCTGTGGAGATGTCCCTTGCTGTGTTTTCTCCTTCCTTCCTTCCTTCCTTCCTTCCTTCCTTCCTTCCTTCCTTCCTTCCTTNCGTGGTCTGTGGTACAGGAATCTACCTATCTTTTCCTATAGGTACTGCCCTTGTTAGCAGTTTTTTACCATCAGTGGTTGTTTGATGCGTGATGTATTTTCAGTGCTGCAAGACTGACTTCTCCTCTCCCACTTTCCTCATTGCTGACGAGTAGGGAAATAAAAGAGTCCGGAGAAAATGAAACGAAAGAAATACCTCTGTGCAGTGTGGTGCTATGCATGATCCCTCTTTGAGTTCCCGGCTGAGTCATGGAAAGTTGCCCTATCTGTTTCCTGGATGGAGAGGGAGCAAGGACTGGGAAGGACGAGGTTAGCCATCTATCTTTCATTTCACTACATCTCATTCCCGAATTATTGATAACATTTGCTGGGAAAAAAAAAAACCCTTCTTTTGAGAATACAATTTTCATGGTTTTCCACTTTTTATCCTCTTACCTTCTTAGCACAAAAATTCTCAAGACTTTGGAGGTAATGTTTGCAAGGTTCCCAATACTTCCCCATACTTCTGTTACATTGCAAAAGCAGGAAATGTTGTGTGGGTACAAAGGGTACAAGAACACAAACACAGTTCTCTAAGCACTCTCAGGCTTGTGAGAACAATAGCGTTTCTCCAGACTAACTGATCGTGCTGTGTGTACACAATGCTTTCTTTCTCTCCTAAGTGCCTACAACAAGAAAGGGAGCAAACTGTTTGTCATCTGAGTATATTAGTGTTAGCATAGTCAATTTTTCTATTTCAGAGCAAAGCTGTAGCTGCTGCCACTAAAAACAGCTTCCTGCCCACACATTAGAGAAGCAGCAACTCCCTGGCCCAGAAAGAAGCCCCAGGTTACAGTTTTCCAGCATGGAGGGTCTTTGTAGTTCAGTTGGTGGCAGTTGTTGTTAAGCACCAAATGAGCTAGAGGATGTCTTAATTCTCCATCAGGAGAGGACTTCATTCTAAGTGTGGAAAAAACACTAATGCTTTACCATTTTCTGTGTACTTTTCAAGTCTGCCAAATTGCTTACACTCACTGATCAATCGCCTTTGTTTTGTCATACAAGATTCTTCTTTTCTTAATTGAAGCTTTTTTCAATGTTACCTTCCTTCCTTCCTTCCTTCCTTCCTTCCTTCCTTCCTTCCTTCCTTCCTTCCTTCCTTCCTTCCTTCCCTTCCTCCCTCTCTTCAAAATAAAACCTTCTGTGAATAAAAAACTTGGATTTATGTTCTTTTGTGGTGATCTCAAAAATTTTGAAGAACGTGGGTTTCTTTCTGCTTTTATTTTGCATTCTCGTTTGTTTTGCATTTATACCATTTCAGGTGCGTGAAGAAGGCCGAACTGACAAACTTGTCCCAAACCAGTTTGGATTTTTTGTCTGTGGTATTTTTTGGTTGGTTGGTTGGCTGATTGGTTGGTTGGTTGGTTGGTTGGTTGGTTGGTTGGTTGGTTGGTTGGTTGGTTGGTTGGTTGGTTGGTTTGGGGGTTTTTGTTTTTTGGTGGGTTGGTTGGTGGTGGGGATGTTTTTGTTTTTGCTTTTGTTTGGTTTGGGTTTTTTTTAGACCGGACAGACCGAAGAGCATCTTAACTGCGCATGCCTCGAAGACAAAGTTGAAAAGTTCAAGAGTGAAGAAGACTTGAGAAGCCTTCATCAAAGACCCCCAAAGACCCCCGAATTGGGGAGGTGCATGCGCAGCGCAAAGAATTATCTAATAACCATGAGATCACGCTATGTAAATTAGTTCCGGCGCGTGTGTGATGATGCTGTAATGACACAGCAACCTTTAGCGAAATTTTACTGTATAAATATGGCACCGCACTTGACAAGGGTGGGTGAGTTAGGAGCAGCGATCCCCCACACCTGGCGCGCCGAATAAAGCAAATACCCACTTCTCTGACTCTGTCTCTGAAGTGTCTCCTGGCCAGGGCGATTCAGTTTGATTGGGTTTTGGTTTGGGGTGCGGGTTTTTGTAGTTTGGTTCGGTTTTTTTATGTTGTTTCTGTAGAGTTTTGGTTTTGTTTTTTGAGTTTTGGGTTGGTTTGGTTTGGGTTTTTTGTTCTAACGGAAGTGCGGAAGGCAGTGCACGCCGCGGACTACATCCCCCAGCGTGCACCGCGGCGCTCCGTGACGTTACACTTCCTATTGGTCCAGAGCCGCGCAGGGGCGTGTCCATTCCCGCGTGGCTCTAAAGCTGCGCGTTGGGACGGGGTCGCTGTTCGGAGCGTGATTGGCTGGAGGCGTCACGCTCGGCGGGCGGTGATTGGCGGAGCGGGTGAGGCGCGGAAGAGACGCAGCGCGGCCATAATGGCGGGTGAGGAGGGGGTCGGGGCCGGCTGGCGGGACCTGGACCCGGCTTCCACTCCGACGTGGGCTCTGGCACTGACCCCGGCCCCAGCACCGACATGGGCCCTGACCTTCGCCTCGACAACCTCTTTGTCTCTGGCCTCGGAGTCTCTCCAACCCCTGCAGGACCTGACCGGCGATGGAGGGGTGCGCAAGGAGCAGCTGCGCCCCGGCACCGGGCAGCCCGTGCCCCCATCCGCCTCCGTGGCAGGTACAGCCGGGTCTGGGGGCTACAGAGCCTCCTGTGGGCCGTGGGAAGTCCCGTGGCCGTGGGCGGGCACCCCTGTTAAGGATGTCTCAGTTCTCTGGCACAGGCTGCCCAGGGGAGCTGTGGTTGCCCCATTCCTGGAAATGTTCAAGGCTAGATTGGAGCAACCTGCTCTAGTGGAAGGTGTCCCTGCCCATGGGCAGGGGGTTGGACTGGATGATCTTCAAGGTCCCTTTCCAACCCAAAGCATTCCACGATTCTTGCAGTCTCGCCAGGGCTGGTGTCCTGGAGTGAGGCTGCCTGAGCTCGGCTTGGCTGCCCCGGGCGACAGTAATGCTGTTCCTGAATTCACAGGTAGTTCAGGCACCAGTAACCATCTCCTGAGCAGCTTTTAAATAGCAGTTGTTTAGTTTAATCTGTGTTCAGCAGGACTAAGAAAGTGGAAATCCTTGGAAGTGTCGGCTGGAATGAGGGTCTGGTGCTCATCTGTTGTTCCCTGTATCTCGGTGTGAGGTTTGGTCTCTCTGGCTGGACCTGAAGCAGGTGCTGAGGGAAACAGAGAGGGCAGAGCCTGTTGGGAAAGGTCCCCCAAGCCTCTAATGTTGAGGTGCTGGTGGCTGGCAGGGACCATAACAAGGACTTAAAAGTGCTGATATTATACCATGGTGTGTGTCCGTTTCAGAGACTCTCTCTTCTCCTTATCAGTATTTTAACACTTGGGATATCACGTTCAACTTCTTGTGGCTGACACATTAAATGAAAAGGTATCTTGACCTTGAGGAAAGAAGGATTTCTAGGGCCCACCTGTGCTCACAGAAGTTTGAAGCTGTAAGTGGTTCCTGAAGTGTAGGGCCCTGGTGCTGTGTCAAGAGAGGCCCATTATAGTGTATTTTCTGAGGCAGAACTGGAGTTACGGATGCAGAGCTTGGGGTGGTGGTACATTTTCCCCCTTGTTCCTCTTTCCAGAGCTCCAGCTTTGGTTAGAGAATGCTTTTAAAGTATTTCTGCATATAACTGGGGCATTTTAATTTGCTCAGCTGAAGTTTCCAATTCTTAAAAGCAAAAAATCACGTGTCTTAATTAGCTCAGGACTGCGAAGTAGCTGCTTTGTCTGGGAGTGATGCTAAAACACACAGCACTTGGCTGCTTGGATGCGACCAGATTTTTGGTTGTGCCTCTGCTGTTCTATGGGAGAACAGAAAAAGAGAAACAGGATGAGTGGGTGGTTACAATTCCTGGTGTGCTCCTGATACTGCTGTTATGAGATATGAAATCAAACTCTTGCTTTTCCCTTCTCCCCACTCCTCGCTTTGGGCTACACAGTGAAATACTCCGGGTACCTGGGAAATTGGAATAGGCTCTTCTGTTCAAACGGAAACAGCAAGTATCCAAGGTTGATGAAACTTGGAAAAGGTAGGTTTGAGCCACAAACTTTTTCCTGGGGCTTGGGATTGTATTAAGACATTTTGGGACCTGGGATTGTATTAAGGCATGTCAGTTTAAATGCTGTTTGGTGTCTTTAGGTTGTTTGAAACCTTTGACACTTGTTCATGGAGTCCAAAATCCTCCTGGTTCACACGGGAGATGGAATCTGGACCTGCTCACCCTCTGCCTGGGGGTGGTAGGGAGGTGTTTTCCAGGCTGGACAGGTCTTGGAGCATGCTGGTCTAGTGGAAGGTGTCCCTGCCCTTGGCAGGGCTTGGTCTGGATGATATCTAAAGCCCCTTCCAACTCATCCCACTCTCGATTTGTGATACCATGTGCTTGGTCCCACAGCAGGCTGCCCCAATAATCCCTACTGGAGCAACTGGCTGTTGTAGTTGCTGAGACAAGAGCTCCCAAGGATTTTTTCCTTCTCCTTTTCTGCTTAAGGAGAAATCATTGTTTGGTGTGTGAGGGGGGTTGCTGTTTGTGAACCTCACCTGTCCCACCCCTTGTTGTGACAGACATCACACTGTGGGGGCTGGAGATCGGGCTGCTGTCTATGACCAAGGGAGAGGCTGCGCTGTTCATCCTCGCTCCAGAATATGCCTACGGCCAGCGGGGCTGTCCTCCCTCCATCCCCCCAAACACCACGGTCCTCTTCAAGGTGGAGGTGCTGGACTTCATAGACTCAGAGGAATGCGATGCGTTCTTTGAGTTGACTTATGTGAGTTCCCTTAATAACGCTTGAGACTGAAATCTGGAGGGTGAACCATAGTTGTCCCGTCTCACAGTTGTTGTGGCTTGTGTGTTGCATGTGTTCAGGTGAATGCAGGTGCAAGTATCCAGTCCCTGGGCTCCCAGCTCTGCTTTGATCCACATACCTGCCCTTTGTGTCTCTCCATGCCTCACTCTATTTGCCCTTCCATGCAGAAGGAGAATGCGGGTGCTGCCTTTGTTTTCTCCTGTGTGCTGGATGGAGTCAGTGGAATGGCTCTCATTTATTTTTAGTTTTACCAGAAACCGCGTGGTTGCACTAGAGGGCACCAACTTCCAGGAATTTCTTTAAGGAACAGTAAGGAGCTGTCTGTAACAATCCTCTTCAGTCTGCAGTGTCCCAGTGCCCCGACAGCCCCCACCCTTTGTCTCTGCCTCTTGGCTCCTTTCCCGAGTGTTCCCTCCCTGTTTTTTTCCTCCCTGGTGAGTTACGGTGCTATTGTTAATTCAACCTTTTCATGTCGAGGGCTTTGGGCTGTGGTTATGGGTCAGTGAGTGGAGGCAGAAGCTAATGGGGGAGGCCCTCTAGCTCCCTCCAGCTCCCTCCAACCTCTGCACAGGCAAATTTTCCCCCAGAGCCTTGTGAGCAAACCACGCTTGTTGCACTCCTTCCTTGCCCCTCGCCCACCCTTTTTGGCTGACTGATCTCTCTCTATGAGGTGGTTCCAACTTGCAGACCCAGAAGAAAACCTGTCTCTCCATTTTTATCTTTTTTTTAAATTACCGTTGGGGTCTTTTGTTTTGCTGGTTGGTGTCTTTGGGAGTGTCAGGCTGTCCCAGAGCTGGCCTGAGAGCAATTAGAACAACAGAACCTTTCAAGCAGCTTTGCGCTAGTGGCTGCATTTGTGTTAACTCAGCTGTGTGCTGAAAGAGTTGGGCAGGTTTTAAGGACACATTCCTGCTTTTTTCAGTCCTCTTTTGGGCCTGGGGAGCTTCCTGACTTCTTTGCTAGGAATAACCAGCACAAGAACACTGTTATGTTTCAGCCTAGCTGGGGAGATACTACATGGTGGTGGCCTGGCCTTGACAAGGACCTGGCTTCTGCTCTGTGAATAGGAGGGGGCTGTGCAGGACTGTCCTGTTTGAGTTCTCTGCCTGTTTTCTTTTGTTTGAGCTGAAATTCAGGTATTTCTTCACCCAGGAGCAGCAGGATAGACTTCCTCTAGAAAAGGTGCTGAAAGTGGCAGCCACAGAGAGAGAGTTTGGCAACTACTTCTTCTATAAGCAGCGCTTCCAGATTGCCAAGGACAGATACAAGAGGGTATGGCACCAGGAAAATGTGGGGTGTGCTTTGGGAAAGCTGTGAAAGAAGGGATTATTTTAGCTCACCACAACAGGTTCAGGTTAGAGATCAAATAAGTTTGTGGTATTTTCCAGGTATAGTTTGTTACTTAAGAGCAGGGCTTGCACACCTGGTTTTGTATGAGCAGCAGTGGTCAATGAAGGAGTAGTCACAGAATCATTTTGGTTGGAAAAGCTCTCTGAGACCACGGAGTCCAACTGTTCCCCAGCACTGCCAAGGCCACCACTGACCCATGTCCGCAAGTGCCACATCCACAGGGATGGGGACTCCACCACTGCCCTGAACAGCCTGTGCCACGGCTGGACAACAGTTTCAGTGAGAAATTTTTCCCAGTATCCAACCTGAACCTCCTGTGCTGCAACTTGAGGCTGTTTTGTCTTGTCCAGCTACCTGGGAGCAGAGCGTGACCCCCATCTGGCTGCACCCTCCTATCAGGGAATCGTAGAGAGCAAGAAGGTACCCCCTGAGCCTCCTTTTCCCAAGGCTGAGCCTCTTCAGCTCCCTCTCCAGGCAGGGTAAATGCCCAGTTATTCTCAAACTGGAATGCATCTGCTACTTTTTCAGAGGTAGAGGGGATTCAAAGTTGCTTTTCCTTGGTATTTTTGGAATGAAAGCAATTTGACTTGCCTTCTTCCCTGTAAGATTTCCATATTTGTCCTTAAAAATCTGAGTCCTGGATGTGATTTTTTTTTTTTTTTATTCTGCTGCTTTCCTTGGTAAGTTCCTAAACCAGTGATCATATGGCTGAGCTGTCATGCTGAGAATGCCATGCCCTGTATTTAGAGTTTTGAATGTTATTACTTTTAAGTGACCTAGGTGAACAGAAACATGGGTGTAGCTGTTGGATCAGGTGGATTTCTCACTTTCCATGGTGGATTTGTTGTGCACTGGCTGTTTTTCCCTCTCTGCTCAGGCGCTCTCCATCCTGGGTCGCAGCTCTTCCAGTAAGGCAGAGCAGAGACAGATCAACGCTTCTAAACTGCTGCTGTTCCTGAATCTCTCACTCACTTACCTGAAACTGGAACGTGCTGACCGAGCTTTGAAATACGGGGAATTAGCCTTGGAGATCGACCAAGGAAATGCCAAAGCGCTGTTCAGGTGTGGCCAGGTGGGCAAATAAGTCATCATAGAACATCCCAGCCTGGCTATAGAGGGAGCCCAGAATGAACTGAGGAGAATCACTGAATTCTGGGCTGCTGCAGCAGTCAAGGTGGCTTGTCTGCATCTGCCCTTTTGGAAAGTCTGGCTCTCTGGAAATGCATCACACAGAGCTTTTCCTGGGGTATTCCTGAGTTACCTGGCTCTCTCTCAGCAATATTTGTTGTTGCACGAGTCCTGAAGAAGGGCAATGGGTCTGTATTTATCTTGTGATGCATCTATCTTCTTTCCATGACAGGCTTGTCTCTACATGAGGGAATACAGCAAATCCCGGGATTTCCTGGCCAGAGCTCAGTGCATCCAGCCCTTCAACCATGATATCAACAATGAGCTGAAGAAGTTGGCAAGGTGAGAGCCCTCCTTTCCGTCCCTGGGGAAGAGAGTGTGTTTGGACAGGCTGTAACACCCATTCCAAAATATTTAAAATGTTCAAAAAAACCCAAAACCCCAAACTATTGGGTTAATGAGTGACTTGGGAAAACGCATGTGGAGAAAACAGCTTGAGACACTTTTCAGGCACAGAAGCTGTGAGTGAGGAGCTGGGAACACCCACCCTTTCCATATATTTCTTTGGTGGGATGTGTGTTACCTGACTTGTGAGGACAGATATGTGGAGGCTACTAAAATGCCTCAAACCCAGTGATATACAGTTGGCTGATGCTCCAGCTGTTAATGTTCTCAATAAGTATGATTTTCATTCCCTTTAAGATGTGTTGGTTAATTTCAGCAGCTTTTCTGCGCTGCAAGTGCTTCAATGCACAATACTAATGTTCATTAAAAGTGAATTTCTTGCCATCTTGGAGATAAGTGAACAGCCCTGAAGACAAACTCTCCCTTTGCCCACAGGCTGAGTACAGGACTATCCTGCCAACTTTAGTCATGCCCCAGCCCCACCAAAACATGACTAATGCTTGTCTATGCCCTCATGATGTTCTTCCTTTGAAACTGCCAGAAGCAGTAGCTTTTTCCCAAAAGTGTGTGCTGTCCTCCTGGTACTGTTTACTGAGGCAGGAGCAATGCTGTCCTCATCTCTGGAGCTCACAAAACAGTCCTTGAATACTAACCCTCTTCTCTATGTCACTGCCAGGCACTTGCAGAAAGGCAGCAGTAACATCTAAAAAGACTGGTTGGTGCTGCTGGAAAAGCCAGTCTGGTGGGCTGAGTGCCTTCCGCTGGGGGATATGTTGGTGGAGGGCTGTTCTGTCCTGTATATCCATGTTGTCTTCAATAGTCTGTCATAACACCAAGTCTTCAAATTTGTTCTGTTACTTCTGAAGTACAAAGAGCTTGAAGGCAGTATTAGCTGCTGGTCTGGAAATTTGAAATTAATCTCTTGTATTCATCCTGATCTCCCACTGGGTATGGAGCTACCACATTGTCCACTGAGGGCAGGGAGTTCTAAACTAGATCTGTCTGGCTGCTCTTGGAGGCTAGTACATGTACAGTGCTAGAAGGCCTGATTCTAGAAGCCTCATGTATTCACTTAGATTTGTTTGAAATAAGTTGGTAGATAAAAGAGAAATCTTGCTAATGATGTTGAGGTGGTGCAGCTGGGAAGCAACAAGGCATTTCTGCCTTTGTCAGCTCCAGCTCTGGAGAGAGCAGCACGTTCAGTGAGTGCCTGTGTGTCAGAATTGAGCGCACGTTAAACCACTTGTCCTGGAGTTCCTGCTCTGCTGCCTGTTAAAACTGGTGTGTTTTTTGCTTTTAACCATGGAATGGTTTGGGTTGGAAGAGACCTTAAAGCTCATCCCGCTGCCATGGGCAAAGACTCTTTCCACTAGACCAGGGTGCTCTAAGCCCCATCCAACCTGGTCTTGAAACACTTCCAGGGATGGGGCAGCCACAGCTACTCTGGGCACCCTGTGCCAGGGTCTCCCCACCCTCACAGGGAACAATTCCTTCCCAATATCCCATTCATCCCTGCCCTCTGGCAGTGGGAAGCCATTCCCCCTTGTCCTGTCCCTCCATCCCTTGTCCAAAGTCCAACTCCAGCTCTCTTGGAGCCGCTTTAGGCTCTGGAAGAGGCTCTGAGGTCTATCTGGAGCCTTCTCCATGTGAACACCCCAGCTCTGGCAGCCTGTCTTCAGAGCAGAGGGGCTTCAGCCTTTGGAGCATCTCTGTGGCCTCCTCTGGACTTGCTCCAGCAGCTCCATGCCTTTCTGATGTTGGATCGCAGAGCTGGAGGCAGCACTGCAGGTGAGGTCTTTTGCCTCTGACAGAGTGGAATTAGTGTGAAACAGATGAAGCAAGTGTTACTGGGTGTTGTTAATGAGGCCTTACCTCAGGCTAGATATGTAATGTTGCCAGCCTGCCCTTGCCTGAGAATGTGTAGCATGATCTGACAAATGCTTCAGAAACTGAATATGAATCAAAATCTTGTTCTCAGTGGCTTTTCACTTCCTGAGTACATTTATACTTTGTTAAAAGCAATGTTGTGTGGTAATCAGCAAGCTCTCTTTTGCTGTCTGAAACAAAGCTTTGGAATGCATCTCTACCAGCTGAAACAGGTTCTTGGCAAAATTCCCTGGAGAACGACAGGCAGAATCCAGGATGAGGGGTACGTAGAATGTGTCTGGTATCAGCTGTGGTGGTTTTTGGTGCAAATTCTGCTGCTGGAGCTGGGAGTTCCATTGGAAGGCTTGCATTGCATCAGAACCAGAATGAAATGGGGTTCTTCCAATGCCTGGCATGAATCTGTTCCTCCAAACAAGGGGCTCTTGGATTTCCTGCTGTCATAGGTGTGGGAATGTGCCACCCACAGGTGGGCATCCTTGATCAGCAACATCTGTCTGAGACTTACCAGGAGAGGTTTTCTGTGCCACACCCTCTGATGTTCTGGGCCCCAAGGGTGCTGAGGGCTGGGGCTGAGAGAGCCTGAGCCAGCCTCTCACTGGGGCTGGTTCTGGTGTGTTGCACAAAACTCTGCTTTTGGCCTTATATGGCAGCAGATGCAGGAAAGCCAAACTTGTGGGCAGCCACCATCCCTGGGACGGTGTTCCCAAACTGAGTCACCCTGCAGCTCAGGGATTCCTTACCAGTGAGGTGAGAGCACAGGGAGCAGAGGATGCTGTGCTTGGAGAAGTTCAAACGGAGCAGACTGGGAAGCTTTTGCCATCCTGTGACACTGGCAAGGGAGAGAGAACAGAAGAGGAAACATCTGCCTTGTCATCCACTTAGTCCAGACACAAACCCCTGCTGTCTCCTGCCCACCCTCTGCCCAGATCCTATATCTGTGGTAGATATCCTGGTGTATGGCACTTGGGCAGTGTCTCCTGGGTGCTAAAAGAACTTGCATAAGGAGACATAAAAGTATCCCACAGCACACGGGTGGGGTTCCTCTGCACTGTCCCATGCTTCCAAAACTGGTGTAGAAAGCACCTGTCTCACAGAAGGCAAATGATCTAATTAGTCCCCAGCAGAGCAGAGACCCAAGGTCTGGGGATGAGGCATGACATTTCCAGCTCTCCTTCCCTGACATTGCAGAAAGAAGGGCTTGGAGGAGCTGTGTCTCTGCTGCCCGCACACTCTTCCATTATGTTAATTTATCCAAAAAATAACATCATTTTCAGGTTGTGACACTGAGGGTGGCACAGACAGTCTCCAGCCCCTGATGCCATCCTGTTCTCTACTTTGCAGATACTACAAGGAGTATATGGAGATGGAGAAAGAAATGTGCTGCCAGATGTTTGACCCTCTCAATTCTTATGGCTGAGAAGAAATCAAGGTAACCAGGTTTTGAAAAAGGCTGAGCTCTCCCAAAACCTGTCATGCCTGTACTGTTCTCAGGTGGGGAACCTGCTTCTCTTCTGTGTGGGAGGGTTTTGGAGGCAAAATGGAAAGTGGTGGGAGTGTGTGGAGAGGAAGGGCAGGATGGTGGGGTTGGAATACTGCTACATCATCAATTAAGAGAATCTTTCCTATGAGGCAAAGCTTGTGTGGGACAGGGACCTGGAACTGCCAGCAGTTGAGTAAGTTTGGTTTGTTGTTTCCTGTGCTGCTTATCCCAGCTATTCCTGGTTAGAGCCAGGGCATGAAATAGCTCTGTAGTCTTGTTTCTCTGCCAATTAAAAGAAAGGGGAAAAAAAAGAAAAAGAAAGTTCCTGTCAAAGTTAAGAATTGGATTTCCTCCTCCCCTCCAGTGCTTCTGTCTGGAGCTGTTGGAATGCCTCACTTCAGAAAAATCTAAATATTATATTTTGGGGGGTTTTTTAAGGATTAAAGTCTGTTTGGATAGAAAATTTCAAATAGATGTTTTGGACTCTTTAAAGCCTTAAATCTTCTAGCAAAATTGTCAGGTTTATAAATGCACAAAGGCTCTTTGATCATTCTTTTTTTTTCTCAAAATCTTCAGGGGGGTGCAAGCAGGAGTGGAAATCTTTGCTTTGGGGGAAACTCTAGGGAAAGAGTTCTGGAAAACGACAGCATCCTTCTGCCATGAGCCATCCCCAGCACAGGGCCATCAGTTTGCTGCTGTTGTCTCTCCTGAAATACAGGCAGTACCTCTTTGCTAGTAGAAAATGAGTATTGGCAGCCTTTCTATCAGCTCTGGTGTTTTAAAGTTGTCCCTTTGTGCTTGTGAGGAAGCTAAGGCAGTGTTTGAGGAAGAGGTTGGATTGAACACTGCTTCCTAAAGGAGCACAACCTTCTTTTGGCTGGACGTGCCTCCTTGTGGAGCCTTTACCCTTCTTGCTGCCCCTGTGCTCTGGTCTGACCTGCGCCTGTGGCCTCAGAGCACAAGTCATCCTGCCCTGGGTTTGGAACGGGACTTATTAGATGTGTTAGCAGGTACCTTCCCCCAGGAAAGGAGCTCTGAAAGGAGATGTAAGACTGATGAGGTTTTGTGCAGGAAGTCTGTGGCTCTGGACTGGGCAAACAGGCTCTGATTTTCCATTTGCTGCGTTTCAGGGAGTTGCAGTTTGGAAGCCTGTAGGACTTTGGGTCTCATTCCTGGTGGTGCCTGACCTGGGAAGCTTCTTGTGGGGCTCTGGCATCAGCTGGGCCTGGTTTGTGGTGTGAGTTGGGATGATTGTGGTGATCTGCTGGGGCACCAGACAGGTCCTTCTCTGGGAAGGTTGTGTGGCTTCTTGTTTCCCAAAAAGCATCTTGTGAAGATGCTGATTTCCACACATCTGGTGTAAGTAAACCAGTGATTTTGGTTAGAGAAGACTGAGAAGTATAAAGGGAAAGGGAGAATCTCTCCTGGAGGCAAGCTTAAGGGCTGGGCTGAACTGCTTATCAGCCAATTTATCCACTGACTCCTGTGTGTGGAGTTCTCCCACCTTACACAGATGATGGACAGCTGTCAGTCAAAAATATTTGCAAGCTTCCTTGAAGTTGATTTTTGTTGCAGTATTAAAAGGAAACTAAGTCTCTCAGATGAACATAAATCCCTGAGACCCAAACAAAAATCTACTGTTCATTTATGGCAAAAGAAGTCCTTTGCTGGAGGAGGTTCCTGCAGGGCCCTGTGCGAGTTGGAGGTTGGGCTGCTGCTTTAAAACTTCATTACACATTCAGAGAGGAGCAAAGCAGTTTCAGCAGGAGCTCCTGCTCCCTGTCAAAGGTACTGGGAATTGTTCAAAATTGAGGCAGAACATTCTTTAGTGTTTTCTAACAGCTTTGTACTAGTTAAGTTTAGGGCACAGGCTGTACTGGGGCAGTTTGGCAGGCCTGCTTCATCCATTCTGTGTTAGACACTGAGTGAGGAGATGGGCTGGGAATGCTGCCTGCAGTACGTGGTAAATGGTCCAGTGGAATCACAAAAGTTATAGAAAACCTCCCTATATAGCAGCTGACAGGGGCTTGTGGAGCACTGAGCTGACCTGTGGTCCAGCTCCTGAATGACTCAGAGCTGTAGTTGTGGCATCTCTTCCCTCCTGAACATTGCTGCATCCATCCCTTGCTTCAGAGCTCTTTCCCAGGTGGGACTGCTGTGCCTTTGGTGAACCCTGCTGTGTTCCAGGGACAAAGTTCATTTCGCTGCACTGAATAATCCAGGGCTGTTTTGTATAATTACACTCAAACCTGGGTACACCTGAGCATCTTCCTTCTGCCTGGTACTTTTGCAAAGGATTTTGCAGTGACAGGACAAGGGAGAATGGCTTTAAGCTGAAAGAGGGGAGATTCAAATTGGATATAGGGAAGAAATTCTTCCCTGTGAGGGTGGTGAAGCCCCAGCACATGTTGCCCAGAGAAGCTGTGGCTGCCCTATCCCTGGAAGTGTCCAAGGCCAGGCTGGATGTGGCTCTGAGCACCCTGGGATAGTGGAAGGTGTCCCTGTCCATGGTAGGGAGTGGAACTGGATGGGTTTTAAGGTCCCTTCCAACCCAAATCATCCCATGATTTCTGTATCCCCTGCCAACTGTAGAGCCCAGTTCTTCTAATTGCCACAAACATCTTGCTCAGAACACACTTCCTGTGTGTTCCATTCCATTTTTCTATGGAATTTTGAGTCAGAATAGATCTTCCCTTTGGTGAAATGCAAGGCTGCTTGTGGTGCTTCCTGAGGCGAATTCAGAGGTACTCAGAGGGAGAAATAGAAGGACAAACTCCTTTTTAAATCCATCCTGCTGCAGTTCCTTGTAAATCCCTTGGGTCTCATGCAGGCCGCTCTTCAGGGTTTGGTTTATTTACCTGCCTCTGTTCACTTTGTGTGGTGCAGGTATATCGAGCCTAGTTTCCTGGGATGTGCAGAACTGGAAGTCCTCCTTGGTGTCCCCTAAACTGTCGAATGGTGGACTGAGGCCTCTGGCTTTTTGGAGCTTTTTATTATCTTTTGATTGAAAGACCCATCAGAAAAAAAGAAATTTCCCTTGTTGTGTTGCTGTGGTCCTTCATAAGAGAGCTAAATCATGAGGAGTGGGGACAAATTCCCTAGGAATGTCTGGATTCTAGTAGAGGCTCCTTGGTGATAGTTCTGTCCCAGGAGGATGAGTCTCTGAGCTCTTATTTTTGATTATAAATGAGCCGGAGTTGAAAGCTTGTCTCTAATATGTATCTCAGCTCAGTACACAGGAGAAGTGGTCCCAGGAGTTGGAACACACAGGGAGATGTTCCAGTGAAAACAAGCAAAGCTAAAATTATGACAGGAAACAGTAACTTTGAGGTCAAACTGGTGATTGCCATGAATAGCAAGTTCTACCAATTCTGGAGGCATTAGTGGGTGAGAATTGGCTGCAGAGCTGAGGCTGTGTCACCAGGTAGAAGTGACTATAATTTGCCTTAAAATCAGCAGCAGTTGCCAGTTGAACTGATTTAGTAAGCAGCAAGGGACTTGCAAATAAACTGAGGAGTCTGTGCATAACACAGTCAAACTCCTGCCTTGGGAAAGCTCCAGACTTGGAATAAACAGCAACTTGCTCCTTCCCCTCCTGCTCTCCGTTATTCCTAAGCAGATCAGAAACATACCTCCTGCTGATCTTGTCCCTCCCCACTGCGGCTGAACAACAGAGAACCAGCAATTCACTGCTTCTTTAGAATATGCAAATTCCTGTCCCACTGAAGTGTCCTGTGCTGCAGAGGAAATTGTTAAATCTCTGCTTTATGCTGAGCCTTGCTGGGTGAGGGGAAAAACTTGAAGGAGGACTTAATTAAGCATTCTCCTTGTTAAGCAGAGGAAGGAGAAAAGCTTTAATGAGGTTGTTGGGTTGGGGGTTTTGTTTTCCTTTTGTTTTTGAAGTATTGGTTCTCTTCTAGCATCTTGTGCTTTTTCCTGAGGATTTCTGCAGTTCTGGCCTGCAGTAGTACCTGTAATACCTCTCTGGAAGGATCCTGGGCTCTGTTCTCTTCTAGAAACTGAAGAAATTACTGCAGCACCTGGTTTTAGGGAACCCTGATATGCTTTCCCAGTGGGCGTACTGGACATGGGTCTGGATGCACTAGGGCTGGCTTTGCCCAGACTGGGAGATCTGGCCAGGGCTTAGAAGCCACAAGATGATGTGAGATGGAAAGGATAGAGACCTGTGCAATATCCCAGTGTCCCACTGTGCCTGTCCTTCAATGCTTTGGTGAAGTATTGGTTCTCCAGCTTCATCCAAGGATGGACCCTGGGCTGTTCTCTCTGATTTAGGAAGTGCCTAAAGCCTGTGATTCCCCTTTGTGCTCAAACACAAAGCTCCCAGGTGAGGTAGGAGCAGATTCCTGGCTGCAGTGCTGAAAGGAAACTTTGCTGACAAGAGGCTGGAGCCAGGTGGGCTCTCAGGTGACAAGTGACAGGACAAGGGGAAATGGCCTCAAGTTGTACCAGGGGAGGTTTAGATTGGATATTGGGGGAATTTTTTTCATGTATTTTGAAATTTTTGAAATCTTGAAATTTTTTTCAAGTATTGTAAAGCATTGGAATAGACTGCCCAGAGCAGTAGTGGAGTCACCCTCCCTGTAAGTGTTCAAAAAATGCATGGATGTGGGACTTCAGGACATGGTTTAGTGGTGAACGTGGTGGTGCTGAATTGATGGTTGGACTTGATCTTAAAAGAACTGTGATTCTGTTCTCCTCCAGCTCCTGCCTGCGAAAGGTCACCTGGCACTGGTCCTGGGAAGGCCAGGTTGAGACACCAAGGGATATCCCTGTGTGAGGTTTTATTTCTCAGAGCCTTTGCCAGCAGCTCTAGTAGAAAATATTCTGGTGTTAAAAATCAGTAGAACATGAAGAGGGTGCTGTGCTCTTTTCATTCCTGTAATAACACCTGGTTTATCATGCAGGTGGAGTTTAAAGAGAATTGGCCATGTGTAAGATGGGAATTTCTTTATGAAGTTTTGGCTTTGCAGAGCACTCAGAGTCACTGGCTGTCACTTCCAGCAGCCAGGAGGCACATGATTATCCTAAGTTTTTCTCTGAGTTATAATTTTTAAGGCCTCCTTTCTCTACCCCTCGAGTTGTGCCCTGTCTGGGCACCAGTCCTGCTGCTTTGGAGCTCCAGACTTTCCCTTTGAGCTAACAGAAGAGATGTCTTTGTCCTGTCTGTTTTTCTTAGTCTTTAATCCAGGGATTTTTAAATTATCATGGATGCTTATTACTGTCCTGATACCCTTCAGGGGAAGTGCTCTCCTGATTATGAGAGCATGTTGGTGCTGGTCAGAGTCCTGAGACCTGCCAGCTCTCTGCTCCAGTAAGCAGTGAAATGCTGACAAACTTGGGCAGAGTTTTAAATGCTCTAATTGGGCATTGCAGTAGCTGTGATGATACAGGGACAGCTGAGGTTAATGAAATGAGTGCTGAGGGCCCTCAAAAGTGTTCATTGTGGGTTTGGGAAGCACTCCGCTGCTTGTGAACTCCCAAGCCTTGTTCACCTTTGTTCACTTGTGCATGGAATCACTGAATCACAGAATCGTTAAGGTTGAAAAAGCCCTCTAAGATCAGAGTCCAACTGTTCCCCCAGCACTGCCAAGGCCACCACTAACCCATGTCCACGAGTACCACATCCACACATCTCTTAAACCCCTCCAGGGATGGGGACTCTATGACTGCCCTGGGCAGTCTGTCAGTGCCTGACTTATCATCCTGTGAAAAAATTTTCCAGAACTAAACCTCCCCTGGCACAGCTTGAGGCTGTTCCCTCTTGTCCTGTCCCTTGTTCCCTGGGGGCAGAGTCTGACCCCCACCTGGCTGCCCCCTCCTGTCAGGGAGTTGTGGAGAGACAGAAGGTCCCTCCTGAGCCTCCTTTTCTCCAGTTTGAGCCCCTCCAGCTCCCTCAGCTGCTCCATATTGGAGTGTCTTTTCCATCATCAGCAGCACAAAGCACCTGATGTAATTGGGGGCTGCATCCCTGCTGGAACAGCACCTGGGCACCGGTGGCTGTGTCTGATACAATGGCAGCAGCACTTTGCAAACAGATGATGCTTTTGGCTGTCAGCACCAGGAGATCCCAACAAGGGCTCTGTATTTAGGGAATGAACTTTTGGAAAGGCTTTTTGATTCAGATGCAGGGAGTGTCTTGGCACTGCTGAGTGTTGGTTTGCAGAGCGCAAGAGTTACTTCCAGTAAGGATAGACAATACATTAATGTGCCTCTTGTGCAGTCCTCCCTGCTTTATCAAGGGCTGTTGATTCCATAGAATGCTGAACGTTATTGTCATAGAAGTTACCTGAGCTCTTGAAGGACTGGGAGCTGCTCCAGGGATCAGTTTCAGCCCCAGCTTGCTGGGTGAAGTCCTTCCTGAGTCAGAAGTGTGTATTGAAGAGTTCATCCCTTCTTTCACCTTCCCATAATTGTTCCTCTTGTGAGACCTCTTGCTCTCTGAACAAGAAGTTTCACTCTTTTGGCTGGGTGCTGTTTTAAGGGTTTGGGATTTTTTTTAAAGGTGTGCTTGGGAAAGAGCTCTGCTTTCTGTTCTTCCTTTTTGCTTTATGTATCCTTGTCTTACCCCAGAGCTAAGCAGACTTGACAGCTCTTGCTTCCATCACTTTAGGTTCAGGATGGTAGTGCATGTCATCAGCATTCAGGGCCTTTGGAGTCAAGACTTGTTACGGGTCTCTGGAGAATTCCTCCCGCCACAGAGTTGTCTGTCTGGCATACACTCACTGTGGACCCTTTGCAGAGCTGAAGATCTTAACAAATTGACTTGGAAAAAAAGGTCCTGAGAAAAAAATGTGTGTAAGGTCAGATCTTCAGATAGCAGTTGAAGTTCATGTAGCTCAGCTCTAGAAAAGAGGAGCGGCATATCTGTTCCTTCCACCGTCCTCTGTGGATTTGGCCATCTGTGATGGGACAGGCTCCAACTTTGGATGTGGGAAGGGTGAGTGTCTGTGTGCTTGTGTGCTGCCATGCTCTGAAAATATATCCACACCCACCTCAGCCATTGGAGTGGCCACTTGAAGCCCTCACAGCTGGACATCCCTAAACAGCCCTTAGAGAGAAAAGAGGAGGGCATGGCTGACTGCAGAGCCATTTCCACAGAGAGCATATAAATGGTCTATAATTAGGGAATTTTCTCCCTAAGGCGTGTCACGTGCTCAGAGAAAGCTCCCTGGGATGGCCATGCCTCATGCCCAGATAAATCAGGACAGGCTGGCACTGTAAATAGCCGTTCCTCTCCGGGTATTGGGGTGGATTGCCCAGCACGTCATGTTATCAGCTGCTGAAAGCACCCTGGTGCTGCTGGAATTTCTTCTCAGCACTCCAGAGCACTGCAGCCTGTCAGGAACCTCTTGTGAGATCCACGAGATTGTTCCTTCCTGGTCGCAGTGGTTTTTCTTCAGAGTATGATTCCAGAGTGGCAGTGCCTGTGGGGTTGGTCAGGCTCTGAGTGAAGAGCACTTCTCAGGCAGTTGCTGTTCTAGGTTTTGGCTCTTTGCTGATGTGTGCACATAACATCTGCTTTCCCAGCCAGGCTCGTGTGGAGCTGTGGTGTAGGATGTGCTTTATCCTTCTGGCTACTGAGTCACAACTTCCCTTCCTTTCTTCTCCATGCTCAGTGTGAATCCCATTTAGATCTGAACAGAAGCATTGAAGAGAAGGTGCTCTGTTTCCCCTAACAGAGGAGGCTGCACTTCTCTGA
This sequence comes from Aleadryas rufinucha, assembly GCA_013397815.1. Classification (NCBI taxonomy): domain Eukaryota; kingdom Metazoa; phylum Chordata; class Aves; order Passeriformes; genus Aleadryas; species Aleadryas rufinucha. The sequence goes on from VZTH01018654.1 coordinate 23,254, forward strand.
ATATCCTTTGAGGTCACTTTCCTGAGATGTAAAAGCTTTCCAGGCTGCCACCACCAACCTGATTTCTTGGATATTTGCCTTGAGGAGCGCTCTTCTTGCTGAGGGTTATCCCAGTGCAGCACTGCTGGGAGCTGTTGCCTCAAGGCATGTGGGGGTAGTGAGGACTGAGCTGTCAGGAGCAATGTTTAAATGCACAATTCTGAGTTTTCCAGTTCCCTCGTGTTTTGACAGAAACTTTATCTGCTGTGTTTGGTGCTTCCCTGCAAGCCCTTCTGGAGATGGAGGCAGAAAAGGGGGAGCTGGGGAAGATGCACCTGCAGTTTTTTATGCAAAAAAGCAGCTTAAACAAATTGCAAAGCCTTAGTTAAGCATTAACTGTTAATTGTGGCTTTAATGCAGAGTAAAGGTGACTGTGATTATAAATGACCCGTGACCTGGCCTGTTGCTCCCTGTGAACTGATGATCAGCTTTGTAGTTCCAAAGGATGAGTTAAAATAGCTGAGACCAACAGGCTTGTGTGTGACCTTCAAAGCCTGAGTGTGCCTTGCTGGGCTTTATGGCTGAGTCGCTGCCAGCCTGCTGTAGTGAAGGAAACAAATCTTGGAGCAGGGTTCTGGTTGGAGTCTGCCGTTCTTCTCCGTGCAGGAGCAGCACTGGTGTTGAATCCCATCCAGCTCTTGTGTCTGCAGGGCCCTGTGATTCCCCTCCTCTTCTGATTGTGGAGCCATTAGGTGGATATGAATGAGGTAAACTGATCAAACTCCCCCTGAAATGGCTTTAGGATTTCAGTGTGAATATTTTTTTAATTAGCTCCATGTAAAGACTTTATTAGTTCAAATAGCAGCCACGAAAACAGAAACCTCTTGGTCTGATCCTTTATTTTCCTGGTGCACAAGAAGCCTCAGTAGCTGTAGGCTTGTTCCCAATTAGACACCCCAAACCACAGCTAACAGGTGGTGGAAACATCCAGTGATCAGCTGTGAAGTATTCCTGTTTGGGAACATGTGAAAGAAGTGCTGCGTGGGGATGGGATTAGACTGACAAGAAACAGAGTGGAAGTCAGTTGTATTTTAGGAGGAACAAGGATGCTTTAGTCTAACAATGCACAGGAACACTATAGCACATCAAGGATAAGGATCTCTTTATCCCACTTGAAGCCCTTTTTTCCTTCTCCTGGTTGATAGAACTTTCTGCTGTGAACTGGAGAAATTATTTAAGTGTTTCTCTCTCTGATTCATTTCCAAAGAGGAGATCAGCTGAAGTGTCCTCCAATCATTTTCCTTCTTTATGGACTTCCTTTCCCCCTTCTCCTGGAAAATGCTGCCAGCCTGGACTGACTATGGATATCTTGTGTGTCAGGAACCTCATGTACCCCCAGTTTTGGAAGGTTCGGCAGTACAAGCGGGCCTATTAAATGAGGCTGTAACATGGGATTTGGTGAGTGTGGATGAACCAGGACAGTGACTGCACTAAATCCCAGTATGTGGTAGGCTGGAAGTCTCACTCTTGTGTTTCTGGCAGTCTTGAAAGTTCCTCAGCTCTTTCGTGCTTTTATTATCCCGAGCTTTAAATTGGGGACAGCTCTTGTAAGAGGCACATTGTGTTGAATCAGACCCAGTTTTCTGGCAGGGTGGCCCTTGATCACGGGTTCTGTGTGGCTCTGAACCCACGGACTGACTATCCCACTGCTCCGGGGTCAGCAGAGGGAGATGAGTCATTGGGGGTGGGCTGGAGAGTTCTGATGTTCCTCGAAGCCCCAGTTATCCCGTGATCCTGTGGTGCCTTTCAAGGATGTATAATGAATGAGGTGTGGATTTTGAGCATCATGTGATGCTTCATCTTCTCCTCTTTTAGTCTCTAAAGAGGCTATTTCCCTCACAATTCCTGCTTACTTTTTCTTTATCTCCTGCTTAGCAGCCTGTAGCTCAATATCCTCTAAGGAGCAGGCTTCCCTATTTTGCTACCGGTAATTTGATTTATGTGTGCTGGAATGGCCACTGCAGCTGAGCTGGCTGGGCCAGCTGTAGTGGCCTGTGGATGCTGGAAGAGTATAAAAATGGATTTGGGTTCGTGGTATTCCTGAGCTGAGAGCAGGTCAGGCACCTTTTGGATGGGATCCTTTGATCCTCAGAGCTCTTGTAGGAGACAGATATTGGGCTGTTTTGGGGAAAGGTTTCCAAGGATTTTCTTGGTTTTTCATTTATTCTATTTTTCCTTCTGCTGGTCATGCTATGGATGACAGAGGGACAAGACTTATGTTCCAACAGTGTTTTGGTGCCTTTTGTGCTAACAAATTGGGGAAATACTTCCAGTATCAGTTTTTCTGTGTTGGTATTTGAGAGGAGCCACCTGTGGCAGCATCAAGAGCAGCAGGATGTGACCTGTGGCACCAGGCACAGGGGAAGGTGCTGGGTCTATCTGAGGACCAGGGAGGGGAAGGTGCTGCTTCTGCAGGAGCAGAGGGAAAGCCCTCCTGGGAGAGGCACTGAAGGAGCAGGTGAGCATTTGGCAACAAGGTCAGTGAAGCCATTAGAGGATGAGGTAGGTGAGCCAAGTCCTGAGCAGTGCCCCAAGAGGTTCCCCTTTGAAATTTAGAGCTGAGGAGGAAGGAATCACTTCTTGAAAACAGTCCTGGTTCTTATGCAGACCAAGCTGATGCTGCACCAAGGTACTGGTTTTTTCCTTCTGGTTACCCTAAAGAAGGGGAGGGATGGGTGGAGGCTGAGATGAAAGAAAGAGATTTCGCTGAATATGGGTTCCAAGACTGTCAAGGACCCAATTGCAAGTGGGAGTGATGGGGTGAGGTAACAACACCCAAAGTGCTGGGGGTGCTCTGTGATCTATTGCTGGGATGCAGCCAGATGGCCAGGCTTTCCAGTGCTCCTGTCCTGCAACAGGAAGGAGCTGGGAGCAGGAGAATATGGGGAGAAACGATAGAAATCTGGATTTATGAGAAATTCCTGTGTCTCATACAAGATTCACCTTTCTCCCAAAGGCAAAGAGTAAGTATCCAGGCTTCAGTTTCCCAGAACCAGGGTGGAAAAGCATAAGTGATGGGAAGCATGGATGACCCTGTGTAGGAAGGGAGGTGGCCCAAGGAGTGGTCTGGGGATTTCCCTGAGGGGGCCTGGCTCAATTTTAGCTCTTGCCACTTAATACTCAGTTTTCTCCAAGTCTTTCATGAGGAAGTTGAATGGATTTTAAGGGGATTTCACTATGTTTGTTCCACTTGTGCTAATCTATGGAATTCTAGGTGTTTCTTTCAGGGCCACTGGAGGTGTGTGCTGGTAACCATGGATCATTTAGTGCTGAAGTTAAATAAGCTCTACAGGTGATGCTGGGGAGACACTGACTGTGATACTTTGTCATCCTAGGACTGTTCCGGCTGTTCAGCTCTTGGCACATGGAGATCTCAGCATCACATACAAGTTTTGGGAAAAGGGGCAGGAGCACTGTCTTACTTTGAGAGACTGAAGTGAAGGTTCTGTGTTTATACACAACCTGATTTTCCTGAAGTTGGGTTTGTTTGCCATATTTTGAGGCAGTTTTCAGAATAATTGACTCCTGCTGTTAGAGAGAGGAAGGGGTCTGTGTAAATTCCTTCTCTTCTCCCATGCACACAGTTTGAAGAAGACTTTCCTGATGTCCTGCCTCTTGCAGATAGATTCCAGGCTGCTTTCAGGGAATTTGTAAGTGGGAGGAGGATGCCACGAAGTTTTCTATTTATACAGGTTGTTCTTTAAAAAATTATGTTAGATATTTTTGTTCTGAGAAAATAAACCAACCTGAGCACTAAAGCTGGCAAGACTTGTGCCAATTTATTGTGCAAGAGTGATTAATGCCTGAAAGGAGCTGGAATTTAGAATGAGGTCTGTAGAGCTGTCTCCCTTCATGGGCGACAGGTTGTTGTGCTCTTTGTTTTGGCTGAATGTTCCTGTGAATGTTGATGCTAGATTTAAAATTACTGAATAATACCAGTTTTGGAGCAAACTCCAGAACTCTGTGTGCTCAGAACACGGGGCTGTGGCTGGGATTGAATAAATGCAGAGTCAAAGACGCTCTGAGGACTGGAGCCCCTCTGCTCTGGAGACAGGCTGGCAGAGCTGGGGGTGTTCACCTGGAGAAGGCTCCAGGAAGACCTCAGAGCCCCTTCTAGTGCCTAAAGGGGCTCCAGGAGAGCTAGAGAGGGGCTTTGAGGCACCCTGTGAGGGTGGTGAGGCCCTGGCACAGGGTGCCCAGAGCAGCTGTGGCTACCCCATCCCTGGAAGTGTCCAAGGCCAGGCTGGATGGGGCTTGGAGCACCCCGGTGTACAGGAAGGTGTCCTTCCATGGCAGTGGGTGGAACAAGATGAGCTTTAAGGTCCCTCCCAACCCAAACCATTCCACGATTCTGTGACTTCCACAGTCATACCAGCCAAGGCTTCCCAGCTGTCTGTGCATCACAGGTTGTCTGTCCATCTTCTTGGCCTTGCTCTTTCCCAGAAGGGTCTAAAACTATCTCCCCAGTCAGTACTGGTTGGGCTGGCACTAAGAGGAGAATTGTAGAAGAATGGCATATCCTGAGCCGAAGGGACCCACTAGGATTATCCAGTCCAGCTCCTGCTGGAGACGAGTATGTTCCTGAGTCCTTTCCTAGCCCGACACTAGATGGCAATGCCTCCTTCCCAGCGGTGTTTGGGATGCCTTTCTGATGGCCTTTAAATCTGGGTATTGGCCTTTATCTGCACAAATTTTGTGGTAACTCTGATTGGGAGTTGATGCCTCTTCCCTACAAGAAGCAGAGAATTTTTTACTTCCTGGAATAAGATAGTTCTGAAGACATAAACAAGGCAAATTTTCCAGAGGGGGACAGCTGTGCCTCCCTGGCGTTCCCTGACATGGGTCATGCTCACACTTCTCTGCCAGCCCTTGGGTCAAACAACCGTGGGCAGCTGGATCTATGAGTGGAAACTTGGCACATCCCTGTTCACCAATGACCTTGGAAAGCCCAAACTGTGGGGACAAAGCCCATTTCATCTGCTAAATCTGAAGTGTAGGAGTGGTGTGGCTGCTTTGGCACAGTGAGGAGCTTTCCAAGCCTTTGGAAGGTCCACTCCAGTCCTGCTGCCAGTGGTGCACACTGCAGGAACAGCAGCCACCCTTCCCTGTCACCCAGGCCATGCCGGTTACTTGTACTTTACTTGGAGTCCCTCTGCAGGTTGACAGGCAGTTTGTTGCTGTTGGAGACTTCCCACGGTGAAGTAGACCTTGCTGAAGTGCATTTTTCCATTTTTCTTTACCAAATTAGGGCCAAAAATTACTTTCCTGAGGGGTTTTTTTGGTTGTTTTTCTTTTTTTTTTCTTTTTTTTTCTTTTTTTTTCTTTTTTTTTCTTTTTTTTTCTTTTTTTTTCTTTTTTTTT
>VZTH01018654.1:28874-44161 GCA_013397815.1 Aleadryas rufinucha
ATTAAAGGAAGAAATACAATCTTTTAGCCTCTGGGCAAAATCAGAAGTGTGTTTGGAGCCTGACTTGGCATTAAAGCAGAAATACTAGTCCTGGAGCAAAAGAGACAAAAATCTCTACAGAGAAACACACTTTCAGGTTGGTAGTCAAAAAACACCAACTTTGAGAAAAGTTTCATACTGGAATTTTTAATTTTGGCCAAAATGCCTCTCTTCCCCCCCCCTCTATGAAATAGGTTTTGACAAACATCTTCAGTGCATTCCCTGGAGAAGCTGTTCTGAAGGTTGGTCCCAGCTCAGCAGTGGTCTTGTATTTCCCGTTTGGGTTTATCAAATGTCAACCTGCAAGTCCGCAGCTGTGCCGGGTTTGCTCAATTCCAAGATTATCTGATCTCAGGTGCAGTTTTCCTGGCTGTTTATCCAAACCTGAAATGTCGTGTACCATCAATCCAGCAGCTCCTTGGACTGCAAAGGTAAAGCCTCTGTGAAGTGTGAATCACAACCCCTCTGTGTCACCTGAGTGTCTCCGATCATGTTGTCCTCCCCTGCACACCACTGACTCCCAAGAACACATAAGGGCAGTGAGATCCCACTCCATGCCTGTTCCCTCCACTGACAGCTGGTGCAGAAACCCTGGAGAGTGTGGGTGGATTTCGTTGTGCCCCCCACAGTGTGGGCTATGCTCTGCCAGGGACAAGGGTGGGTTGAGACCACTGGCAGGCAACCAAAATGTGGGATGGCTGTGCTAAACCTGGGTTGAGACATCCAGGGCATGTGAAACAGGGATGCTGGAAGGTGCGCCAGGTTGTGACACCTGTTATGATGCAGGCTGATCACAGGTTTCCTCCAAGACACAAGGTGCTGCAGTGGGAGACGCAGCACCTCTCCAAACCTTCATGGCACGCGTGTGGATGCTGGTCCCATCAGCTCAGCCTGGGTGGGTGCTCAGCACCTTCCCCATGGCCAGGAGCAATCCTGCTGATCCCAGGGGCTTGGGGGCTCAGGCACCCATCACCACCCCTGTGCTGCTGACAGGGTGGAGGGGAGGCTGCAGGCAGGGACCAAGGGCCCCCATGGCACTGGATACCCTGGACTGGTATAGGGGCAGAGGACTCCCTGGGGTTCTGGAGCCCCTTGAGTCACTGGGCATCCTGTTCTTCTGGGTTGGGACAGGAACTCCCATGGCACTGGGGCCCCTGGGTTGGGACAAGGACCAAGGACCCCCATGGCACTGGAGTCCCTCGCCTCACTGGGCACCCATTCCCCCCGGTCAGGACAAGGGACTCACACCTTTTTATTCCAATGGCTGGCTCTGAAAGTCATGGAAGCAGAAATCCCTCTGCTGCCAGCCATGGCTGAGCCCAACCGGGCACAGAATGCGCCAGCTCCGTGCTCTGCTCCTGGCCTCTCGTTTGTGTTGGCACCAGCTGGAGAGCGAAGCCGCTTTAATTGGCAGTTGTGTTTGTGGCCAGGGTGTTATGAAAAGGTTTTCTGTCTCCCTCTGTAAGTTCTCTTGAATATGTTTTCACTCTTAATATAATATTCACTTCATTATTAGCTGAAAGAGGCTCTTTTCAGAGAGGGCTTTTTTTTTCCTCTCCTTCCAAAAATACATTAAACCACCCCTTCATGCAGTGCTGTGCTGAGGGCTGGGATTGTCTACTGGACGGGAAGTGAGAAACCCGACAGTAAATGGGATTTACACAGAAATTCCTTTCTTCCCCAGCGTGCCGGCAGTGCTGGCTGGGTAATGGAGGAGGCGGCTGTTGTTTACAGAATGATTGGGGGTACCTCACCTCCCCACAGCGTGGTCACCAAGGGGATCCCCCCAAGAAGAGCAGATGCTCCCAGAGGCTCCCAGCGCCCTGGGCTGGTATTTCCAGGTGCAAACCCCTCCAGCAGAGTTGGGACCCAGCCACAGGGATTCCCATGTGTCCCCATTCAGTGCTGAAAGTGTTTCCAGCATCTGCCAGGTTTTGGAAGCTTGTTCTCTCTTGGGTGGGTTTGAGGGCATCGGGTGCAGCTGGACCCCCATATTGCCATCTTGTGTTGCTGCTCTTCATGACTTTGCAGCTTCCATAAGGTTTTTTCCTCCAGCTTTGGGAAAATCCCTGTAAGCTGCGGAAGCAGTGAGGGTGGTATCACACGCAGAGCATCCAGCCTGGCTTAGCCTTTGCAATCCAGTGGGAACAGCTCTGCTTCCCTCTTGCCTGAGTTCCTTGAAGGGCACCCACAACCCAGCCAAGCTCTGGGTTCAGTTGTTTGCCATATTTGGGTGGTTTTGCAGGGTCATGCAGCCCCAGATGCCCTCACTCAATGTCCTCAGCCCAGCCCAGCTGGGAATATCCCAGGCTGGGGCTGCCTCTGGGGTTGTGCCATCCCAGCCCTGGCCCCAGGAACTTTTGGGATGCCCTAAGACAGCCAATCACAGCAGGGGGAGGTGGGGAGGACACTGGCCAGAGCAAAAGGGTCCCCTGGGCTGGCCCTTGCACTGCTGCTATGGGACACTGGGATCCCTGGGGACCCCCACATCCCTCCTCCATCCCTCGAGGAGCTGCTGTGAAAGCCCAGGGGAGCCTAAAGCACGTTTTCCCTTTCCCTAAGGGCAGCATAGACACAAATCTCCCCTCTTGGGGCAGACACCAGCAGCTGGAGACTTCACCAGCTCCACTGCCCCCATTCCCAGCCATCCTGCAAAACTCATTAGGGCTGGTACTATGCACTGATGAGTATCCAAGATCTGTCCTTAACTGGGAACAATTAGCATTTGTTTCAGGATACCTCTGTTTCAGGATACAGCTGTGGCTTCAGGGCTGACAGAAGCATTCCCATCCAAGCAGGGCCCAAGGGAGCTCCCTAGGCATGACGCAGCTCCCAGGTAAGGATGCTCCTGGGAGGGGTCCAGCTTATGCATCCTCAACCCCTCACCTCGTCCTGACATGGGCAGCTCTCTGATGTTCCTGCACTTCTTTTTCCAGATTTTGGGAAAAAATCAATCAGATTTGAGCTGTTTTCTCCAAGGTTTTGCTGGTTTGTCCACCCCTTCCCATGCACGTCTTGTGTTCAGTGTATCCCGGTGCCTCCCCTGCCTCTCCCACCGTATGGAGCATTCTCTTGTGTAAAGTCAGACAGGAACTGTGCCTGACAGGCTGTGGGGGGTGATTCTTGGAGAAGGTAGTAGAGAAGGTTCTGGAGTTACGTGGGCAAAGGGAGACTTGAGATTTTGCACATAGGTCTGAAAGCTGAGGTTGGAATACTGACCTGGGTCAGGAATGAGAAGTGCTGGGGGAAAGGTTGTGGTCATTCCAGTTTGGAGGGGTCAGGGACATGGTGATTACCAGCTCTGTTCTCCTTGGTGAGGCCAGAGGCAAGGGACACTGGTGTCTCCCTGGCCTCGTGTGCCACATGCCAGAGGGACCAGTCCCAAATGTGGGGTCAGGAAGGCTGGAGCTGATGGAGGACCTGGGCTTGGAGCAACACAAGGAAAGGTGGATGGGGGAACCACTGGGCCTTCACCAGCAGTACTCTTCACCCTTGGAGCTCTGGCTGCTCCACAAAACCCTCAGTGTGCCCCAAAACAGGCTCCCTGCAGCTCTGGGTGCTCCGAGTCCTGCACAGGGGGAGTGGGCAACCAGTTGTGGTGGGGATACTGGTGATCCCAGAACTGGACAACCTGTGGTTTGAGAGTCAAAGGGCTGAAGAGAAGGAGGAGGAGGAATGTGGCCTGGCTGACAGGGACGGGCTTGGTTTTCCATGGCCTCACAATTTCCTGCACTGGAGGTTTGCAGTGAGGGTGGAAAATGTGGTTGGAGGGGAGGAGAGTGGGGCCGCTGGGGGCTTTGGGATGTGACCTGCCTGCCAAGGCAGAGCCCATCACAGGGACATGGACATGGCACGCACCAAACCCCGATGGATCCGGGAAGTGTCCCCGCTCAGGGTGGTTGGGGACAGGAATTTGGTGGGAAGCAGGGCAGCACCACAGGCTGCCTGGCCTTCAGCTCTCATGGGATGGGCTGGCACCCCCGGGGCTGACATGCCATGGGAACGCTACAGAGGTGCCAGGGGGCCCACCAGAACATGGAGCACAAGGCTGGACACAGGTTTGCTGCAGTGCTGCAGCTCCCTCCCACCACCCAGGGTCATTCCTTGTGGCACACAGGTATCCCAGATCCCACTCAGACACCTCACTGCTGCTCCTGGGGTGTTTGCAGCAAACCTGTATTACTGGGAGCAATGAGCTGGCTGCAGAGACACTTGGACTCACCTAAGAGGGCAGCTGGGTTCTGCCCTGAGTGCTGCCAACACACCCCTCGGGCAGCCACGGCGGGGTGATAGTGTGTGATATTTCCTCAGGCCATGGAATGTGGTGTTCCCTCAGGCCAGGCTCTGCTGCAGACCTGGAGGGCATGTTTGTTTTCCAGCCCTGCATCCTGGGATATGGAGAGCTGGTGGGACCATCAGCTCTGCCAGCCAGCAGCAACTCCCTGCCCATGACTCTTTTCCTGTGGAACAGGGCAGGATTAGGGATGGAGAGAGGGGAAAGATAACTCAGGATACCCTGGGGCAGGGCAAAAGCAGGAACATGCAGGTTGAACATCAGGGGAAGAGGCTCAGCAGGGCTCTCAGGGAGCTAGGGTCTGTTGTCTGGTGCTGCTCTGGGATGAGATCATGGAATCACAGAATGGGTTGAGTTGGAAGGGACTTTAAAGCCCATCCAGTTCCACCCTCCTGCCATGGGCAGGGACACCTTCCACTAGACCAGGTTGCTGCAAGCCCCATCCAACCTGACCTTGAACATTTCCAGGGATGTCACCTCCAGCTGGTTGGCTTCCCCAGTAATAGCTTTTGCCCTGCCCATCTCCACCAGTGACCAGCACATGCTGGGGAAATTGATGCTATTTGCAGGGGCAGGAGAGGGACAGGCTGGAGTTGGGGATGGGAACAGAGAGGAGCCACCCCAGAGCCCACCTCAGCACTGCTGGAGGAGACCAGGGATGGGTGACCCAGCTCACAGCCTTGGTGACACATCAAAAAGCTCATTTCCTCACCTCCAAGCTCATGCCCAATGATGCCAGTGAGGCCTCACTGCAGCCACTGACCTTTAAACAAGGTGGTTGGAGAGATGGAGGTAGTAGAAATCCCTGAAAGATTGTTTCTCACAAACTATATTTAGACACCATCAGCAAAACCCAAAAGTGCTGAGTTTGGCTGAATAAATCTGGAAGCTTTGTGTTTTTTCCCCCTCGAGGAGGACAGGATTAGCCAGCGAACAGGGAATCGTGTTTTTGTTTGACATACCTGAGGGTTTCCACTCCAAGTTGCTGTTTTGAGCTCTCGGTGCCATGATGATGATGATGATGATGGACATGACAAGGCAGTGCCCCATCTTGTGAAGATATTTTTTGGAAAAGAAAAGGAGCAGCTGACTCACCCATCATGGTGCTGCTTTCTTTCTTTGGTAAACTTTGTTTTTTTGAATATTTTCAGAGATGTTGGCATATTAGGGTGTTTTTGAGATAGAAGTAGGTCACGCTGGTGCCGCTCTGGTACAAAGTCCTTCCCTGGTGGGATGCACCCCTCCAGCTCCCTGCCTGCATCCACCAGTGCTGCCCCAAGGGGCGGGTTCCCCGGGGAGCCAGGAGGGTTGACATGCTCCTAACTGGTCCGAGTGGGGCCGCAGGGAATGGCAAGAGGTCACCTTGCTTGTCTGGAACACACTTGGGTCATCTGGGGTATAATTCTTTGCTGGTTTGGATTCCCTGTGCCCAAATCCCATCTCCCCTAGGGAGACTGGGATCAGGTCTGAACTTCCCAGTGGAGTGTTTGGGGGGCCCAGGCCAGGTGAGGGGTTTTTTGATCCCTGAAGGGTGTCAGAGCCCATCTGACCAGCTGGTCACAATGAAGAGCAGAGTGACCCATCAGGAGCCTCCCATTTGGACGTGAATCCAAACCATGTGGGTGATGGGAGGCAAAGGGACAGAAGGGCTCTGGGTCCATCTCCAGCAGAGCAGAAAATTCTTTGCCCTAAACTTGTCAAAATTCCCTGTCCCTTCAGCTGGCCCTGCCAGGATGTCAGGTTCTGTTCTTTGAGAAATGAGGCTCTGGGGAACTCAGGTCCTTGAGCTGCAGCTCATCCACAGCAGCTCCTCTCCAGAGAAGGCCCAGGGAAGGTGGGGATGGAATTGTTGCACTGTGGCAGCTCTCTGGTGAACAGGTTAGACATGTCTGAGGAACTTTCTCCTTTCTCTTCTGGCCAGGCGAGAGATGAGGATCTCCTAGTGTTCTCCACATGGAGAGGAAAAGAAGAGGTAGTACTCAAGGAGGAACCAGCTCAGGGAGGAGGATGCTGGTGCCAGATGGTTTGTCCAGAGCAAGGAGTGGCTCAGCCTTGGGTAGGAACCATCAGGATGATGCCTGAACATGGGCTGCTTCCATGGAATCAGAGAATACTTTGGATTGGAAGGGACCTTAAAGATCCTCTTGTTCCAACTTTCTGCCATAGACTGAGATGCCACTCACTAGAAGGCGTTAGGGGCCTGGGAAGAAAGGGAGAAATGCAAGGTGGGGCTTCCCAGCACTGATAACTCTGTCCAGTAACTGGGAAGAGAAATGCATGCCCAGAGCTATCAGAGACAGGAGAGCATCAGCTGAGGCTGCTCCCACCTTCTCCCACCTTCTCCCTGCACTTGGGCCAAGCTGTGCTGTGGGAGCTGACACCAACCCAACCCAAGAGCCCTGGAAAAGCCAGGATTCTTCCTCCTGGTCCATGCAGCTGGAGAACTACAGCACCAATGGCGCTGCCAGCAGGTGAAGGCTAGAGAAAGCCCTCCATGGCTGTGGGACACCCAAAGGAGGTGGCAGGTGACAGAGCCTTGGGGTTGCACTGTAGACATGTGGTTGGTCTTGGCAACCAAGTGGGAAGCTTGGCCAAGTCAATGGTAATAAAACCATTTCCAGCAGGTTCCAAGAGCCCTCCTGCTCCTGCAGCATACGGTGGGCCGCGGCTCAGCTCTGTAAGGACGTTCCTTCTTCCCTGGGGATGCTTTGACTGTGTCCAGCCTGTGAGCCCACAAAAGCCTGAACCTGTGCAGAGGTTCTTGGCCCATGGCATCATTCAGTGTGCCACAGCAATTCATCAGGGGGCGGCAGGGCTTGAGGGGGCTCCCACTCTTCCCAAATTGCTTGGGAGAAGGTTTCTCCTCCAGTCAAGTAGCGGGCCTGGTGGCCAGAGTCCCTGACCGGGCGGTTGCCTCCTGGATTTTGCTGCTCCTTGGAAAGGCATGAGGGACCAGAGAGCATGGACATCCCAGGACACAGCTGCTATGGGGCATCCCCTGCCCCCTCCTAGGGTGCCCCCAGTCCTGGTGCTGTGGGGCTGAGCCCCAGCCCACGTCCTGCCTGGCTCCAGCCTGCCCTGTGCTTCTCCCCTTCTCCTCTGGATTGTATTTATTTATTTATACGGTGAATGTAATAAAACTCCAGCAGGAAACGGAGGCGATTCCCTGCCATTCCCCACAAGCCAGCCCTGGGCCGGGTGAACAAGGAGGTGCATTGTGCAGCATGGAGCCTCCTGCCAGCACCAAGCCTGTGGCTGAGGCTGAAGAAAGGGCTGAGTGTGTGTGTGAGCACCGGGACCTGGTGCCGGCACCCGCCCCAGGATGGGGCATCCTGGGGAAGAAACCTCGCTTCAGGAGGCAAGCGGGATTGGGGGTGAAAGGGCTCCTGTGCTGGCTTGGGATGTTGTCTGGGAGCACCTTGGACCCTGCTTCCAGCGCAAGGAACCTCCTTGGCCCATCCTTGGGCTGCCAGGAAACAGAGGTGGGCACTGAAGATCAGCTGGGGGGCACACAGTGGCCCCATGGCCTGGCATGGGGCTGTATGAGCAGCTCTTCCCGGGGCTGAGCCAGCTGGGAGGGAGCTCCAACCCTTCATCTGCCTCTCTCAGGCAGCTGCTCCAATCTGCAGCTGCTACCATCAGTAGGGTTCCGAGTGAATGGCTGCTGCCGGGGCTCACCTGGCTCTTGTCCCCCTAGAAGGGGTCTGCAGGGGTGAGCGAGGTGGCTGAGGGTGGGACGTAGTTCAATCCAGGTTTCCCTTTGATGGGAGAGGTCCCCACTGCTGGCAACAAGTGTCTCAGTGCCACCAGAGGCTGAAAGCAGCCCCTTGTGCTGCCACCACACTCACCAGCTGAAATACTGTGGATGAGGTGGGGTCATTGTCCTTTCTCATCCCTCATTCTCCCAACAGGGGCTCCCCTGGGACACACCGCTGTCCTCCTGCCCCATCCCCTGAGTGCATGTGCTGCATGTGGTCCCCATCCCTGTGCTGGTCCCTCAGGCTCCCAGGGATGCTGGGGTTAGGGTCATGCCCTGGGCCGTGTATCTCCTCCCTGCTTCGTGTTACTGCTGTGTGGATGGGGATGTCATGGCCTGGGGGATGCCTATGGCCAGGGCTGGGGAGGGGGGGCTGGCTGGCAGCAGGACCCGCAGCTCCCCAGCTGCAGGGTGTTGGGGTGATAAGGCTGCAGTGAGCATCTCTGGCAATGTCACACATGTCAGCCTGTGTCCCTGAGTCCTGGCCACAGTGTCCTTGCACCATGGGCTGGGTTGTAACCACAAACACCTGCAGGGAACCAGAGGCCGGGAGGTGACTGGGACACTGCCTGGAGACACTGTCTGGGGACACTGTTTGTGCTCCACCTGATTGTTTGGAGACCAGATCCCAAAATCCCCATCTTCCCCCGCTACTGCACCTGCCCATGGCACAGAACCTGCCTAGGGGCACAGAGATCAGTTGCCCTATAGTCGGCACAGTCTGTTGAACACGCATATGCACTGGCACCACACAGGATTGTGCCCAGGGGTAGGAGGAGCTTGAGCTTGAGGATCACTCCTGGTGGTGCTCCTGGTGTCCCCAAGGAGATGGTGGCCAGGGCAGGGATAATCTGCCCCTCTGGCTGGGTGGGTGCCAGCCCACAGCCCCATGGGTTGCTCCCAGGATGGACCCCTCCACCTGCTCACCGGCCCATGCGGCCTGGCACTGGCATCCCTTTGAAACTGAAGCCACTGGCCTTTTGCACAGCTATTCCTGTGAAATTCTTTAGGAAGGGAAAAATTATCCCTCCCAGATCCCTGCAGGACTGTGCCATCTCCCGCCTCTGAGCTGGCAGGGAGGGCATGAGGTGCCCAGAGCCCTGACTCACCCTGGACATGGCCTGTCCTCATGAGATGGATTCTTCTCCCTGCCCCAGCCCTTGCCTCTCTCTACGAGCCAGGCACTGGTGGGAACTGGGACCACTGGGGATCTGGGGGCTCAGAGGGCAGAGGCAAGGGCAGTGCTGGCATGGAACCCCTCACCTCCCTGCAACAAGTCCTGCTGCCCTGGCCAAGGCTGGGCAGAGCAGCACCCACAGTCCTGCCACAGCTCCATCACCCCCTTCCCAAATCCATTGCCCACTCCCCAACTCCATTTTCCGATCCCCTGCCCTATTGCCCTCTCCCCTGCCCCACTGACCCTCCCAACCTTCACTGCCCTCTCCCCAGATCGATCACCTCCTCCCTGGATCAATCACCTCCTCCCTTGCCGTGCTCTATCACTCCCTTCCCTGTTCCATCACCCTCTCCCAGGCTCTGTTGCCCCCCTCTCCAGCTTCAACACCCCCTCCTCTACTCTACTGCTCCCTCCCCAGCTCCATAACTCTCTTCCCTACTCCATCACTCACCCAGTTCCATTTCCCCATCCTCTCTCTCCTCCCTCTCCCCACATGCATTGCCTCTTCTCTTGCTCCATCACCCTTTCCCCAGCTCCACCATCCCCTCCTCTGCTCCATCACCTCCTCCCCACCTCCACTGCCCCCTCCCTGACTCCCACCAGGGCTGTCCCTATCTCTGGTGCCAAGGGGATCCCCCAAGCCCTTCCCCCCAGGAAGACACCCTCCCCCCTCCCATGGCTGGCTAGAGGGGCACTGCTGCAGCCCTCCTGTACCCGGGGAGGGGCAGCCAGCGGAGTTTTTCCCTCCATCCCCTCCCCTTGCCGAGGCTCTCGCACAGGTTTCAGGCGCTGTTGACGGGAAGAAAGGAAATGGGGCAAAGCTCTGCCAGGAACCACAGGCTCCCGGGCTCCGGCGATCCGTCCCGCTCGCCTGCCTGCCCGCTTCCCGGGCAGGATTCCTGTGCAGTTCTGAGAGCCCTTTCTTCCTGCTATTGATCTTGGATCCACAGCGCAGGGCCACTTCCAAGACCGTAAATCTCTCTGTTGCTCTCTCTGAGGTTCTTGTTTTCACTGTGGGGCTCCCAGACTTGCTGGAGATCTCGGCTTCTGTGCGTGGCCGGGATGTCCCCACTCCTGCCCCCTCCCCGCCGTCCCCGCGTTCCCCAGGCGTGCGGGCAGTCAGGGACAGGTCACTTCTCCATCAGGCACAGGCAGTGGGGCCATGCAAGGGCAAGGCTTGGGGTGCTGGTGGTACCTCCTGGTTCCCCCTGCCCACCTCTGGGGTGAGATGAAGCTCCGGGAAGGTTCCTTTGCTCCTTTGCTGTTGCCACTGCAGGTCCTTGAGGCTCAGGCAGGGCTTGGGCACCCCAGGGAGTACCTGAGGGGGATGGGGTGAGGGAGGAGCACCCCAAGGTGCAGGGCAGAGGTGAGAGGCAGCTGCACCTCTACAAGGAGCCCCTTGACTCTAAAAATCCTTTTGTTGTTCTTGGCCAGGCTTCAGTAACAGGAGCCAAGAGCAACAGTTTTACATATTAAAGCAAAATTAAATTAAAATACTTTTATTTGTGCCGCCCCCTGCCCCCCTTAACCTTTTACAGTCCAGGCTGGGGGGGGTGGGAGGGCATCCATGGGGGTGAGCCAGGAAGGTGGGGCTAGGACCCCAGGTCTCATCCAGCCCCTGCCTGTGCCCACCACCCATCCAGGATCCTCACTGGGCAGCCAGGGCTGGGTCAGAGATGTTTCAGGTTTTCCAGGTAATACTTCCCATCTTTCCTTAGCAAACAATTCCCTGAAGGGAAGACTCAGTGACCAGAGCTGTGTTTGGGGTGCCCTGGAGTGGTGGCAGTGACAGCCTTGGGTCCCTCACCTCACATAGGACACATGCCCAGAGTCTGGGGGTGGAGGGATGAGAGACCAGGGAAAGGTCTCAGCACACTGAGGGTGCCACCTCCATCCCCATCACTTTGCTGCTCAGCCATGCATGACAATTTGTCCCCAGGACTACACCACAGCACAAAATACCCTGAAACAGCCATTTCTTAGTGCATGTGGCCCTAACCCATGGCATGAAGCCCCCTGAAGCCCCCCGTGTTGCTGGGCACATGGGACAGTGATTTCTGGAACCCCTCAGAGCTGGTAGCCAAGGTGACAAAGCCCTCCCAACATCCCAAATAATCCCAAATATCCCCCAACAACCCTTTTCCCAGGGCCCTGGAACCCAGTGTGCAGACATCCCGTGTTACAGGGAAATTCCAGGGCGACGCCTTATCTCCCGCTCCGTTACATGGCCGATAAGCAGCTCCCATGGAATTTCCCTATAGCTCTGGACCGGGATGTTTGGATCCTGCACAGTGGGTGTCAGCGATTAGGGGCCGCGCTGACAGGTTGTTATGCTGTTACGAAAGAAATCACAGGGCTGTGGGAATGCCTGGGAATGGCGAGATGCCCAGACCCCCTGGCGCCAGCCAGGCACTGGATGCCGGGTGTCCCGTAGGACACTCGAGGGACCCTGTTGGAATCACCTCTAGGGTGGATGAGCTGCTCCCAAATGGGTGCTGAGTATGGCACAGAGCAACCCGGGCTGACCTGGGATCGGCAGCTTCCAGGAGGGGGGGGCTGCTAGTGGCACCCTGTGATGGTGGCCTGGGCAGCAAAGCCTGTCCTCAGGGGTGCTGTCACCCCCAGAGTGTTTTTAACACCTCCCCATGCCTTGGATGTAATTTGTCACCCTGTGAGTGAGACATTGGATTTTGGGGTCTGGTAGCCCCAGCTTGACCACCCTGACTTCCGTCACCTCCCAGGAGCTGCCCTGGCCTTGTAGTGACATTGCTGTCCCCTGCCCTGTGCCTGCCCTGAACTGTCATTCAGCCGGGGAGACAGCTCTCCTGTCCTGTGCTGTGGGCACTGGAGCTGAGCCATTTCCCGGAGTCCTCACTGTCCCACCACATCCCCAACCTCAGGGGCATAGGCACAGTGTGCCATGTCCTGTGAGTTCCCCAGCTCTCAATGGCGGCACCAAAGTGGCAGTTTGTGTTCCCAAACTGAGGGACGTCACCCTGGGGGGATAGGGTCCCTCCCCCAGGGACAACAAGCCCTGGGGTGTGCCCAGGTGTGCTCAGCCGCTCACACACACCCTGCGGGCACACGGGGGCCTGGCAGCACCCTGCGGGTCTGGGCAGCGGTGAGGTCACGTGTGTTCCTGTGCCCAGGTGTATGTGTGCACACATGTGCTAGTGCACGCCCCTATGGGTTTGCAAGGTCTGGCTGGCAGTGTGTAGATGTGCACGTGTCTCTGTGAGTATATGTGCATGTGTATGTTAGTGTATGTGTGTGCTTGTATGTGTGTGCATGTGTTAGCGTGTTTGTGCTTGTGTACGTGTGTGTGGACATGTGCATGTTGTATTTGTGTGTACACGTGATGCACCCGGTATGAGCGTATGTGTTAATGTGTGTGTGCACATTAGTGTGTAGATATGTCTGTGTGTGTTAGCGCATGTTAGTGTGTGCATGCACCTGCGCATGTGTATTAGTGTGTTTTAGTGTGTGATGTGTGATAATGTGTGTGCGTATGCGTGGGCATGTGCATGTTAAAGTGTGCACATGCGTGTATGTACACGTGTGTGCGTGTGTGTATTAAGGTGTGACAGCGTGTGCATGTGTGTGTTACGTGTGTGTGTGCGCACGGACACGTGCTCAGTAGTGCGTGCGCGAGTGCGCACGTGTGCGTCTGTACCTGTGTAAGTGTTTGTGCTCCTGTGTGTGTGTGTGTGTGTGTGTGTGTGTGTGTGTGTGTGAGACTGCGTTTCCGCCGCCCGCGTGTCCCCAGTGCCGGGGAGCTCCAGGGCTGCGCGCGGGTCCCGGTGCCGGTTCCCCCGTGGGTCCCGCCCCCCGCCCCNCGGGTGGCCCTGTGGGTGCTGTGGCATTTTGGGGTGGGCGGGCGCGGGTTGGAGCTGGCGGGGCTGGAGGGCCCGCGGGGGCGCGCGGCGCGGTGCCAGCCCGTGGACATCCCGATGTGCCGGGGTATCGGGTACAACCTGACCCGCATGCCCAACCTGCTGGGGCACGAGAGCCAGCGTGAGGCCGCCCTGAAGCTGCACGAGTTCGCCCCGCTGGTGGAGTATGGCTGCCACGTTCACCTGCGCTTCTTCCTCTGCTCCCTCTACGCACCCATGTGCACCGACCAGGTGAGCGCCAGCATCCCTGCCTGCCGCCCCATGTGTGAGCAGGCCCGCCACAAGTGCGTCCCCATCATGGAACAGTTCAATTTCGGCTGGCCTGAGTCACTTGACTGCAGCAGGTTGCCCACCAAGAACGACCCCAATGCCCTCTGCATGGAGGCCCCTGAAAATGCCTCAGCTGCCGAGCCGCACAAGGGACAGGGGATGCTGCCCGTGGCCCCCCGGCCCTGGCCACCTGGCACCACTACTGAGGGACGGGGACCCAATGGACTGGGGGCCTGCGACAACCCTGAGAAGTTCCAGTACGTGGAGAAGAGCCTCTCGTGCGCACCCAGGTGCTCCCCTGGGGTGGACGTATACTGGTCCCGAGAGGACAAGGACTTCGCCTTCATCTGGATGGCTGTCTGGTCCACCCTCTGCTTCGTCTCCACCGCCTTCACCGTCCTGACTTTTCTGCTTGACCCCCACCGCTTCCAGTACCCTGAGAGGCCCATCATTTTCCTCTCCATGTGCTACAACGTCTACTCTGTGGCCTTCATCATCCGCTCCGTGGCCGGGGCCAAGAACATCGCCTGCGACCGGGAGAACGGTGAGCTCTACATCATCCAGGAGGGGCTGGAGAGCACAGGCTGCACCATTGTCTTCCTCATCCTCTACTATTTTGGCATGGCTAGCTCTCTCTGGTGGGTTGTCCTCACCCTCACCTGGTTCCTGGCCGCTGGGAAGAAGTGGGGACACGAGGCCATCGAAGCCCACAGCAGCTACTTCCACATGGCCGCCTGGGGCATCCCAGCCATGAAGACCATTGTCATCCTCACCATGCGGAAGGTAGCGGGGGATGAACTCACGGGGCTGTGTTATGTGGGGAGCATGGATGTCAGCGCCCTGACCGGCTTTGTCCTCATCCCCCTCTCCTGTTACCTGGTCATTGGCACCTCCTTCATCCTCACTGGCTTTGTTGCCCTCTTCCACATCCGGAAGATCATGAAGACAGGTGGCACCAACACAGAGAAGCTGGAGAAACTGATGGTGAAGATCGGGGTCTTCTCCATCCTCTACACCGTCCCGGCCACCTGTGTCATTGTCTGCTACTTCTACGAGCGGCTGAACGTGGATTACTGGACGCTGCGGGCGCTGGAGCGCGGCTGCCTGCGCCTGCCTGGCCGCCGTGCTGCCAACTGCTCCCTTGAGGCCTCGGTGCCCACTGTGGCTGTCTTCATGCTAAAGATTTTCATGTCACTGGTGGTGGGCATCACCAGTGGGGTATGGGTGTGGAGCTCTAAAACGCTGCAGACCTGGCAGAGCCTGTGCAACAGGCGGCTGGGCATGAGGACGCGGGGCAAGCCCTGCAGCGGGGTCAGCTGTGGCGGGGGCCATTGCCACTACAAAGCCCCCACAGTCATGCTGCACATGACCAAGACGGACCCGTACCTGGACAACCCGACTCACGTCTAGAGAGGGGGGCTGCCTCCTGCGCCGGGGGATGTGGTCTCACGGGTAAGGGGCAAGGGCAAGGGCTGTGTGGCAGCAGGAGGGACATTCCCAGGTTTCGGGGGGCGAGGCTGCGGGACCCCCCAGCACCACTCACTGACAAGTAGCTGCTTTTTCCTAGAGGTTGTTTTGTTGTTGCTGTTGCCAAATCCAGTGACTCTTCTAACGCTTTCTTTGGGGGATGGTAGGGATGGGGCAGGGAGAGGAATAATCCATCCGTGTTTATTTAATTCTGTAATTTATTTTAATTTTTTTTTNGGTGATTTGTGCCGGTGCCATCGGCTGCCGGAGCCTCGGTGGCAGGCTGAGGGGCTTTGAGGGGGCAGGCCAGGGGCCAGGGAGATGGTCTGGGGGCACGGGACCTTGGGGCAGAGAGGGCTCAGCTTTGATGTCCCCCGCAGAAGCCCGAGA
>VZTH01018654.1:44244-90567 GCA_013397815.1 Aleadryas rufinucha
GGGCGGGCACAGGGCGGGGAGGAGGTTGGCTCTGCAGGGGCTCGGAGGAGGGGAACCGCCACCCTTCCCCAAGATATCCTGAGGTGCTGGCAGGAGCCAGCTCGTCTCTGCAGGGGTTTGGTGGGGCTGTTTTGCCCGTCTGTCCCCAGGGATGTGCCGGGGGTTCCCAGTGCTAGGGAAGAGAAGTGGGCAGGGAGCTGTGGCAGGGGCATAGGCAGCACAGCGCCTGTGGCAGGCAGGAGCTGTAGGGGCAACAGAGTTCTAGGGATGCTTAGACTTGTAATTACCTGCTAATTAGCCAGCCTGCAGTCTGGGCAGCGCTGGGCCTCAGGGAGGGTCGACCCTTGCCCAGGGAGCAACAACCCAGCAATGGACCCTCTCTCCATCATTCAACCTGGCACCCACTGCTCACCCCAACAGCCCTCGGCCCCCGTTCTGATGAAGCCCTTAGGGCTCAGACTATCAAACTGTGGCTGGAGGACAAGGGCAAGACTCCCCTCAGGGCTGGAATGGGGGCAGGGGCTGGAGTTGGGGCCCCTCACCCACCATCGAGCTGTGCCAGGGCTTTGTGCTGCCGGGACTGATGCGATGAAGCACCTTTAATCAGGTCCCTGCCACGCCCGGCATGCCTGGAAGGCAGGAGAAGTCGGGTCACTGAGCTGAGAAAAGCTTTTTCCTCCCCCAGGAGCTGGTGTGGCAGACGAGGTGCCAAGGAGCCCCCAGTGCCCATGTGGTGTCACTGGGGGGACACCGAGGGTCTCTCACCAAGTTTGGGTACCCCTGGCTGTGCTGGTGGGCATCCAGCCCCTTCCCGAGGCTGGTGGTGATGATGGTGCCAGGGCAGGGACCCCACTTGCCCCCAGCATTGGTGGGCTGCAGCCTCTGGAGCTCCCTTGGCTGCCACAGGAAAGTTTGTTTTGGGCAGAGAAAAGGGCCGTGACCTCGGGCAGGAGAGTCAATATTGGCTGTGGGACAGGCTCCAAAGTCCAGCTGGGGAGCTGGGCATGGCTCTGGGTGGGGGCTGCCTGGGAAGGGGGCACAGGGCCACATGTTCTTCCTGTGTTCTGCCTCGGGTGCTAAGCCCAGAGCCAGCTCAGTTCACCTTGTGCGCCAGGCACACGGCCCAGTGCTGGTGCCCGGCTGGCGGCACCCCTGGGGACAGGCTGCCCTTGAGCACTCAGCACTTGCAAGGAGCGGCTGCCTCTGGAGCGCTCACCCAGATAACCTGTTCCAAGAGGCCCCTGCTGTCGGGCCCAAGAGGGGCCACCGGCACCCACCACTGCCCATTATCGGCCCCGGCAGCCCAGCTGGCTCCACTGGAGGCTGCCAGTCCTGAGAGCTGAGCATGGCCAGGACACAGTTCCACGGAGCCTGTTGCAAAGCGGAGCTGTCACATGGAAGGACTGGCCTAGGGACATCACTGGCTCCTAGTATCAGCTTCTTTCAACCCCGTGCTGTGGGGCTCAGCCTCCCTCTGTAACCCCCCCACCTAAGCTCATCCCTGCATCCCGTCTCCATCCTCCTCAGAGCAGCCCCAAGGGCACCAAACATCTGCCCCCTAGCAAGAGACAAGTGGGATTCAGCGCTGCCCAAGCCCCACAGGGCTGCCCCTGGCTTGGGATGGCTCTGGAGACTGAGGTGGGATGGCTGCAGAGGGTGGGATGGCATGGCTACAGAGGCTGAGTTGGGGCTGCCAGCTGGGTGAGAACAGGCCCAGGATACCCTGAGGTCCTGGTCCAGCTCAGCATGGAGAAGTGGAGTCTCATCACTCCTGGCACTTGCTGAGCCATGGAGGTTATCCATCCTCACATGGATGGACACTCCCTCCAGGTTTGAGTAGCAAAAGGAAAGCTACTGTGCTCTGGGAATGTGCTAAAAACCCCATTACCCAGACTATTTATTAATTATTGAGAATTAAGCCATGAGGATACCCAGGGGGCCAAAGTTGGGCCTCATTTTCTCAAGGCCACGCTGGAACTCCAGCAGTCATAGGAGGCCCTGGGGTTTGTTCCAGGCAGTGGGTGCAGCAGGGCTGGTGATGGTGGTAGTAGGGCCCCGGCTGCCCGCCAAGCCCCCACACTGCCCTGCCAGGTGTGAGGACACCTATTTATAGCCCTGCACAGGACACTGATGCCATGGAGGGGCTGCTATAAAAAGCAAGTCTCCAAAAAGGTCTTGGAGCAGATGCTGCTGCGAGATCTCTGTGCTGAGGCCTGGAAACGTCCCAGCTGCAGTCACTCAGATTCACCCAGGTCCTGTTGCATGGCCAGCCAGCCAAACCACCTCCTGTGGAGAAGGGATGAGGCTTCTCCAGGGAAAACAGCATCTGTCCATTGCCAAGAGCCTTCAAGCCCTCAAACCCATCAGGATTTCCCCTGCCCAGCAGTACAGGGCCTGGCTAGAGCACTCCCAACTCAGATCCGGAGTGAGGAGGAAGATGACACTCAGGAACCCTCATCCTCCGGGCAGAAACAAGCAAAGCTTTGGCCAAACCCTTTATGTCACAGCTGTGGGCTGTCATGAGCACTGGGGCATCACTGCTCCAGCTGTGCTGCCCTTGGAGTTCCAAGTGTCCCTGCTGGGCTGCTGGAGATCAGGATGGGGGCCTGGGACACAGCAGCAATAATCCTTACTGCAAGCATGGCTCTGGTTGTGAAATACACTCCAACGTGAGGGAAGACGCTTTGGGGGCAGCCAGGCCTCGCTGGGGTGAAAGAGCAGAGACATCCCAACTCCCCATCACCCTTTGTAGTCCCTCCAGGGGTACCCAGTGCCACTCTGAATGGAACAGGAGGACAACTGTCACACTAGCAGTGTGCAGGGGACAAGGAACAAGGACTGCTCCACACCAAGGGCAGGCAGAGCACAGCCCTGTTCCTTGTCCCTGGGGAGGGCAACAACACACCAGCAGAGTCTCGGAAGCTGACCTGATCCTGACTCACCATTCCCTTACTCCACAGCTCCATTTGCCCTCCAGAAATGTCCAACAGCAGCTCTGGGAAGGCAAAGGCAAGCCATCTCAGACAATCCCACACCAACACAGGGACCCACAAAGAACTCACACAAGCCAGGTTTACAAACACAAGTACATAATGTTTATTCTTAAGTTTCCAATTTATTACAAGTACAGCCCTTCGCAGAAACCCCCTCCCCCCAAATGACACTGATTTTTAGAAAACATGAAGTTCCAAAGGTTCCACTGTGTAGGACCTGCAGGAAATGTTCTCTAGGAAACAGGACAAAATAGCCTCTGAAGGGACGTGCGAGATACAAACATCAGTGCTATTCTGTGGGGCAGGTTGTGAGGCTAGGGAGAGGGAAGGGGCTGGAAACCTGCCTCATCTGCAGTCACTGACAGTCCAGAACTGAAAACAAATACCTGTTTAAAAAAACCCCAAACCTAAAAAGTTCACAAAACTAGGCTGCAATTTGTAATCAATGATTCTTTTCTTCTCAAATCCCAGGAGCTACAACAGCTGCTTCTGCTTTTCTGTTACAAAACCAGCACTGAACAGCCCCGTGGCCCATTTATTCCAAATCAAACAATTCTGAGATAAGAAGTTCAAGCCCTGATTGTATGATCCAAACCTGTCATGATGGAAAAGAAGAAGGAATGAGAAAACAAACCTTTTTTTTAGGGAAAAGTCAGCGTGTGAGGCAGCAGGAGCTGGTGCTGGGCCATGGCACAGGAATGAGGGTGTTACTACAAAATGTCTTGAGATTGTGGCTGAGAGGGACTGGGATCCCCCTCCCCCTCCCTAAAGTCCCCTGATGTAACTCCTGCTACTGGTAGGAAAATGAGTTTTACAGAGGGGGAAAATATAAAGCAAACACGATTTTATATAAACTGTACATGTGCCAAAGCAAGACAAGGGTATCTTACAGGTGTTCTTTGTACAAGATCACAGCTAGAAACAAGCCACTTTCAACTAAAATATTAATTTAAAAAGTTACACAGCACATGTTTCTGCTGCTCCCCTGGCCTTGGAGCTCTCCTTGGGATGTGCAGACACTCACACTCTCCAGTTTGCTGCTGGCACTTGGGGCATCCAAAGGGCTGCACGACTGCATGCAGGTCCAGGTGAGCAGGGAAACTCCTCTTGGCATGTACAGGTGGCGAGCTGAGCTCAGAGCCCTCCTTGGACTGAGACCTGCAGGGATGGCTCCCCAAGGGAAAGCAGGAGCACCTCGGAGCAGTGGTGTTGGGATGCTGGTGAAAGCCGGACCGCAGTACACGCAAGTGCTTGCTCGCCCCACGCAGCCCAGCATCGGGCCTTGGAATTAACACCATATAAATATATACATACAAGCCCGAGTAGCTCATTGGCCTGATGGCACCCAGTCCTTCTGTGGAGCAACACGATCCCACCCCTGCACCAGCGTGAGGCAGCAGACGGTCCCAGTCACATGACTGGCAGCAGACAGTCCTACCCGTGCTCTGGCTGCTTGCAG
This sequence comes from Aleadryas rufinucha, assembly GCA_013397815.1. NCBI lineage: Eukaryota > Metazoa > Chordata > Aves > Passeriformes > Aleadryas > Aleadryas rufinucha. Next base: position 48,697 of record VZTH01018654.1, read on the forward strand.
AGGGGGGAAGCGATTCATTCCAGGAAACCAACAGTGCCTGAGCTGGAGCAGGCTTGGTGTTCCTCTGCCCAGCCAAGCTTGGCTAGGCCCTCCCCTTGCCCTCCCACCTTCCCCTCCTGGCAGGACAGACTTGTGAAGAGCTTTGTGGATTTTGGAGGAAGCATTAAGTCATTGCCACTCAATGGATGACGAAATATTTGAGAAAATTGCAGAAAAATTAAAACCAGGATGGGCCCAAGGGAAGGCTGGATTAATAGAGAAGTGCCCACTGCTTCTCAACTCCCTCCAGACAATCCATCCGACTGCCTGGCAGCACCAGAAGGCCTGCTCCAGCTCTGGCTCTCCCCCTAGTCTCCCCATCCTTCATTTCTTCCTTTTCCGCCCCCGGGAATGTTCAAGGGGCTCTGACTCACTGTCCCCTTCCTGCTCCTCCAGTCCCTGGCACCTGGCAGAGAGCTTCTTGCGCCTCCTGCGCACATACGTGTGGCCTGGCAGGTGTTTGTGCACCATGTCAATCAAACACTGCTCTGTCTTCTCCAAGCAGGACAGTACATGACTCCCATTCTGGTTGTAGCGCTCGGCATTGGAGAACACCTGCTTCATGTCAGAGAGGAACTCCTGCACGGAGCGGTAATTGCCACAAGAGCACTTGCTCTGCATAGTCTGGAAGTCCATGGGGTTGCTGATGACCTCAAAGTAGTCTTCAGCTTCCTCTGTGGTCACTGGCTCCCTGCCAAAGGAAGGGCCACAGTGATAGGAAGGGAATGCTGACCCCAGCACCACTGCAGAGAAGTGGGATTTCCCCCCCCCCTTCAGCCCTGTGGCACCCCTGACCTGCAGCCCCACAGTGGTGCAACAAGCTCAAGCTGTACCTCGACATGATGTGTTACAGACACATCAGCCCTATGGCACAGGAACGGGAAGGACAGGAGCCCAGGGAGCTGGTTCAGGCATGGGGAAGGTCCGTACCTTCCCTCAGTCACAGCACCTCACTGCTCCAAAAATCCTGGAGGCGGCAGACAACACCTCAGAGTGCCACCTCAGAAGGGCACCAGTCTTCAGTCCAGCTGAAGACTGAAAACATAGTGGTTTCTTCTGGAGCAGCTTCTTCCCAGACATGACTTGCTTTTGGAGGCCTAAGTCTCCCAGGTGGATCTGGTAGGACTGCATCACAGCCAGCCCACATCCCCACACTGCCTGCCCACAGAGGAAGAGGATGCCACTTGCCCTCACCTGAAGGGCCAGCTGAAGCGGTACTTGATCAGCTTGCCGAGGATTTCCTCACACTTCTGCAGCTCGAGGTTCTGGCGACGCGCCGTCCTCTTTGTCTGAAGGACCTGCCCACACAAAGGGTGTTGGTAAAAGGAGGGAACTGCTACAGGCTTTGGGGTTCAGCAAACAGCCCTGAGGCCAAAGGAGCTGGTTCTTAGCACAGCCAGGACATTTCTTCCCTATGAGCATGGTGAGGGGCTGGCACTGGCTCCCCAGAGGAGCTGTGGCTATGCCATCCCTGGAAGCATTCAGTGCCAGGCTGGACAGGGCTTAGAGCAACCTGCTCTAGTGGAAAGTGTCCCTGCCCATGGCAGAGGGGTTGGAATGACATGCATTTAGGGCCTCTTCCAAACCAGGCCATTCTGTGATTATGACATGCAGCAGCCGCTTGGGTTCAGGACAGGAGCTGCATTCAGCTTGGTGGGAACAGCTCACGAGCTGCCCAGCTCTCCTCTGGTGGCAGGCAGCTTTTTCAAAATAAGTTCAAAGACAATATGGCCACAACAAGCAGCCAAAAAATAAATGCCAGCAAATGGAGAATGTGAATTCCCTCTCCCTGCCTTCTCTTGAGCTTGTGGCGGGCAGCACCCGAGGCAGAGGGAGAAGCACTTGTGCTGCCGTTCTGCCCTGGCAAAGTTGACTGTGCCATTTCAAATCCCAGGGAGCAGCTGGTGCCCCGAGCGCTGCTGTCCCTGCGCAGGCTCAGCACAAGGTCAGTCATGTGCCCAGGGACCCAGCACAGGTCACACCCAGCATGGAGACATCCCCTCAGCTCCCAGAGCACAGCTCGTGGGCCATCACTGCTGAGGAAACATTGAATGACAGGAAGGGTCCACAGCACAGGGCACTCACTATTCTGACCCAGCTCCAGTCTCTTCCCAGGACAAATGATAAATCCTGGCAGAGCCCTCTTCTCTGAGCCAGTGTGCTATCAGAGACCCTGACCCAGCTGTTCCAGTAAGATTTTCCCCACTGGAATATCCCTCTGTGCTGGCTGTGGCTGCCTATGCCGAGCTTGCTTGCCCTCCAGTGTGTAACACAGACCACAAGCCAGTCCCCCAGACCTACCACGAACAGCAGTGAGCCCACAGACCATGAGCAAGGAGAGTGACAGCACAACACCAGCACTGCTAGTGCTGGTCATGGGACAGATGGCAGATCTGCAGGGCATTGTGACGTGGCTGTGGGGCTGGAGTATCCTCACGTATCCCCCATGGCGTGTTGCTCCCCAGAGACAGTGGCTGCAGCTCCCCCCACCCAGCACACACAGACTGCTCTGTGCAGGAGCCTATGGTTTTATTCTTTAAATGTCAAGTGAAACCTAAACCAGCCAAATTATGTCCTGGAAGTTGGGGAGTGACCATACAGACAACAACTGTCAGAAAACGGCCAAGGCTGGGGAGCAAGGGTCCTGCATTGCTGGCATTCCCTGGCCATCCAGGACCCCCCTCAGTTCCCCAACGTCTCTGAAGAGACATATGGATACTATTTAAAACCCTTTAACATGCGGCAGGCTGCCTGCTGCTCAAGGGGACAATGTGTGAAAGCGGCTGGTGAGGGATGCCTGGCATATCTGTGCTCCGTCTGCAGCGGGCCCTTAAGGATATGTCTTCTTTGTTAACCCAGCCCAGCCCGGGCTTCCACTAGGATTCAGGGTATTTCTCTGGGAAGGGGAGGGAGGAAGCATGCCACCTGTTTGGTTTATAACTCATGATGTGAGCAGTCTCTAGGGAGCAATTTGGTTCTTACCAGCTCATCGATGTCTGCACCGTTGACAGGTGCCATGCGCTGCCGGGGTCCCCGCACAGGGTGCAGCGCCTGCTTCTTCCTCTGGTGCCTTCCCTGCCTCGAGGAGTACATGGAACCCTGCTTGCCCCGGGCTGCCTTCCTGGGCCTCACTGAAACAGATAAGCCATGGGCTTAGAGGACTGGGTGCACCTGGGAGCAGACACCACCAGCCCTTTGCCTCCCACTCCAGGCTGAGCCTCGCTCAGGCTGGTGAGCCCAGGGACCACCTGGCCTCATGTCAGCTGTGCTCTCACACCTTCTCCAGAGAGGATCTGTGGCTCATCACCTCCTGCCCGAAGAGGCCATGGCTAGCAACAGCCTGCTCCTAAAGGGTACTCACACACAGCAGATCCTCAAGCTCCAAGGGAGACCTGGGAGCTCCTGGATCATCCACTGCAGGTCACAGCAAACCCCTCTGCCTGCAGCACCAAGAGATCCAAGCACATCAAGGCTTGAGGGAGAGACAGGGAAGCAATGCAAGGACAGACAGTTGCCTCAAACAGCACTGCAACACACCCTCTGAAAGCACTGGGAGCAGAAACCTTGAGTTTCCTCAGTTTCCTGCTGCCCCTTTGCTCCTCACCGTTTTGGAAATGGGTGCTTTTCCAAGTGGCCCACACAGTGGGATAAGCCAGCTGGTAAGGCCCCTGAGAAGGGAACTGTGTGCAGGAGGAGTGTCAAGTTACTGCAGCTGGGAGCTGCTCCACGTGCTTCAAGTGGGAAACAATGGGATTTTATTCCCCAAGATTGGGGCTGCCGCATTACATCCTACAGAAAGGCGCTTGCCTGTGTGTGTCTGCCTGTCAGAGCTCCACACCGGTGGCAATGCAAGCATGCTGACGCACTCCCTTGTCTGAAGTTTCTCCCATGACCCTTTGTATGAGGAGAATGTGTTTGCCTTCCCAAGTCAAACCCCTTCCACCTGATCTCAAGTCCTTGAGCAAGCTGTATCCAGCACACTGGATACCTCAGCTGCAGCCTCTGATCCAGCCCTGTCTCATAAATCATTGTGCTGGGCCCCCCATGCTGGGCGTGTGGCGGGACCGCGGGACGTCCGCCTGCTGTCACTCCGCTTGTGTGTCAAGCGTGCAGCACGTGCTAAATGTCTGACAATCCAACATTCTAGGTTAGATCCCTCAGGATAAACGCCATGAGGATCAATGTGACTTCTCTATTAAAACAAAAGTTTTCCACAGTGACCTTTCCATATCAATGCTCTTTAAAGCCAGGGGTTGCATTTAGCACTTTATTTTTAGTGACTGTAACCTTCTTTTGCTATTGTTTGGAAAGCTTGGCTCAGCTCCTGCCTTGGCCATACAACACAGGCTGAACACACTCCAAGTGTGGACATGGATATGCCGCAGGACAACAAGCAGTGTGCATAGCCGTGATATCAGTGAGCCTCCCTAAAACCAGAATAAAGCAAGGGAATCAAGGCTCAGGCCTGGATGGAAACCCTCAAAAGAACATGGGATAATCCTCTGGGGTCCCAGTCTCTGGATTCCATCTGCCCTACTTAAGACAACCTGCAGTTAATGTTATGTCAGTCAAGGACAGTTTGACAGAAAGCAAATGCTGGCAGTGTGCCATTCGCAGACTGAGCTTTTCAGTGCAGCAAGTTGCCCAATTGAGACTGAATCAAATTCCCCTAAAACCAAAGTGGATACACATATTAAGTATGTTTAGGTGAAGAAGCAGACATTGAGGAGTCTAAAAACCAGTCCTTTATTCCTCCCAGCTGCCCAGGAATGCTCCAGTTATGCATCCCAAGTGGTCTCTGTGTGCAACCAAAGGGTGGCTGGTGGTCCAGGCCACACTACACCTGGAGCACTGTGCCTTCCCACTGAAACAAAGAGAGGAAGTGCTAGTCCTCGTATTTCAAAATGCCTCCTTGCCAAATCACTATAGAAGTCCTGCACTCAAGGAGTTGTGTACTGATGGGAAAAAGAAAAGCAAGGAGAGGGGGCTGTGGTGAGAGCTCCATAAGCATTTAAACAGCTTTCAGTGTACAACAAATCCTGTAGGCACAGAGACTGCCAGTCCCAGGAACTGCTGGTGCTGCCGTGGCTCTGCTGACCCCTCCACCCCACTGCAGTCTCTGCTGACCCCCCTCAGCCCTCAGAATAGTGTCATCAGTGTTCCCAGGGAGTGACTGGGCACTGAGCAGTTTCAATCTTTGCTAGTGCTGACTCCATCACAAACGGCCAAGGGTTCACTCCAGCTCCCCAAGTAACCACAGCACAGCCACAGCCTTCCCTTGTGACATCTCCCAGTCTTATATCTGCTCTACATGAGGAAAAGCACAAGTCCCAAATAGGATCAGTATTTCAGACACTGAAGGCAGAGGGTTACTATTTTCTGTTATTTCCCTACACAGTCAAAGCCTTACATTTTAGTCCAGCAACTTCATAGTCTTCTTCCTCCTCCTCTTCCTCCTCAGCATCTGGTTCATCAGAAGCTTCCTCACCTTCTTCACCTTCATCTTCAGCAGAATCCTCTGCATAGCTCCTAGAGAAAGGCAGGTATACATGTTTGTGGTACAAGAGCCTGGCCATCAGTGGCCCCGGGCCCCTGGTACTGTTTGGGCTGTATAACAAACACCAGGCTCAGCCCAAGGCAGTTGGCTGTATTCCAGAGTATCAAGTAGTAGCTACAGCTCAAAGGGCACTTCCCTGGCTAAACATCTGGGCTGAAAATTCCCAACAGCTGAATCTGGGTATTTTTTGCTATTCTAGGCACCATGACCATGGGACAGTGGATTTTAAGACCATGACTGCTGTGTAATTACTCCTCCCTGAGAGGATGATCTGCTATTTACCCAAGTCTGCAGGCCAGGCCTAAAGGGTTTCAACAGGGGATCTTTTTCCTGCTGGAATATTTTCCCTATACTAAAGGAAACAGATTGGTTTCCTTATACTGTGGGAAACAGACTGGTGAACAGAACGTCAGCCTCCTCACATTCTGAAGTGACAAGCCACCCAGAATCCCTGCCCAGCACATTCTGGATTCTCACCTGTGTCTGTTCGATCATTCATAGAATCACAGAATGGTTTGGGTTAGAAGGGCCCTTAAAGCCCATCTTGCTTCAGTCCCCCTGCCATGGGCAGGGACACCTTTCACTAGACCAGGTTGCTCCAAGCTCCATCACTTCCAGGGATGGAGCAGTCACAGCTTCTTTGGGCAACCTGTGCCAGGGCCTCACCACCCTCACAGGGAAGAATCTCTCTCCAATAGTAAATTTAACCCTGCCTTCTGTCAAGGAAGAATGTCAAGGAAGCCATTCCACCTTGTAAATAGTCTCTCTTCATCTTTTTTGTGGGCTCCCTTCAGGTACTGGAAAGCTGCAATTAGGTCACCCCAAAGCCTTATCTTTTCCAGGCTGAACAATCCCAACTCTCTCAGCCTCCCCTCATTGCAGAAGTGCTCCATCCCTCATATCAACTAGGTGGCCTCCTCTGGACTTGCTCCAATAGGTTGATGTCCTTCCTGTGCTGGGGATCCCTGAGCTGGAGGCAGCACTGAAGGTGGGGTCTCGTTCAGACCATTAAAAACCAGCATGCACAGGCAAAAGGGGACACAGGCAAAGCTGCTGTGGGAGTCTAAATATCCTGAAGAAAGAGGATCTTGAGCAATAAAAGGGATAAAACTTCCACAGCACAGGGGGTAAAAGATCTGCCAGGCTGACATTCTTTTCCTACCTCAGCCAGGAAGATAAGTGCAGAAAGCATATAACAGGACGGGTGTTCCCCACCTGATGGCTCTGGGCCAGGAGCTGAGCAGCTTGCAGGTGACTCTGACACATCAAAGTAACTATGAACTCAGGCCAGAACAGCTGCCTTTCAGCCCTGTCATTTCTGTACAAGCCTGACGAACTCTTAAATGGTGTCCAGGGAGTAAGCAATACTTTTAAGGCCGTACACCACCTGCACGGTACTGGCTGACACACCTCTGTTGTGCTGCTGCTCTGCCAGGGAGGATCTGTTGGCTGCTTCTGCATCAGGTGTCACACGACAGCCTCACCTCACCGACACACAGGGAGAGCAGCACAGTCACCACCAGCACAGGACACTCACTGTAAAATGCTTAAGTTCCAGCTTGCAACTCAAAAAAACCAATCCAACCCCTTGCTGTCAGGAAGCAACTACTCTTATCTGCCACACCTCCTCAAATCATGTTCCCTTTGTCACATTATAAGGTGCTCCTGTCTTGCTAAGGTTATCAGGTCCAGAAAACCATTAGAATGGCATTTTGTAGCCTGATTTGTAGAAACAGAGTAGGGACTGAGCTGCAGCCTGGAGTAATGTTTGCTCTAGCTTACAAGAACACTCCAGTAACCCAGCCCAGGGACCTACACAACTGCAGTGCCACCAACTACATGAAGAAACAACCCAATCAGCTGCTCAAAGGAAACAACAACCCTTAGTGCAGCTAATTTTGGTAGGTGTTTTGCACATAACTCATAACACCTGTGTACAACACAGGTGTGCTAAATTTACATCTTGAAAAAATTGCTTTTCTTTTGTTCCAGCGCGGCTTTAACTGGGTGATTTTGAACCTTTTAAAGGGGCTTTGCTCCAGGCTGGTTTGGGTCTTGTGAAAACAGGGCCGGGACTGTGCTGTGACAAGGCTAAGGGCAGGAGGGTCACTCACCTGCCTCGTGAGCTGCGCCGGGCTGTCGAAGGCTGGCATGCTGGGCACTGCCATTCCCCGTCTGGAATCTCATAGAGTGCTGGCCGCAGGCAGAACAGGTGGAAGGCCTTGTTACACTCGTCACACAGGATCAGCTTGTCATCCTCACCTAGGAAAGTGCAGCTCACTTGTAAAAAAGCCACAGCCTCACTCAACCTGAGAGGCAGAAGCTGCTGCAGTGCTGGAGGGCAGGACTAAGCAAGGGAAAGATGCAGAGTCCCCTCTGAGGACAGGGACCCTTTCTCTGATGGCCTTCCTTTGGGATCCCTCCTTCTGTCTCATCACTATATTTACGAACAGCGGCAATTAAAAACAAACAAAACCAATGCAAAGTCCCTCGCCCTGTCAAGATTTCTTTGTAGGCAAAGACAGAAACCTGCCAAAGAGGTTCCACCCAGACAAACATGGGGAAAGACAAGTTTGCTGCAAATATGCCCCAGAGCTGTAAGCTAAAAATGCAGCTATTCTTGTTCTATGTTCAGTCTGGTTAACCTACACGGTATCTTCTTTCTACTCAGAGTAACAAGGCTACACTGCAAATCAGTATGCAGCAGGACTAGTCTCTCTCTGTGCTTCCCACTGATGAAGGGAAACAGGGAGACAGTCCTGAGCCAGCTCTCTTTTACTGAAGTGGAAAAAGAAAGTGCAGAGGGCTTGCCAGCATGTCTTTTTCTAACATCTCAGCTCTTAATTTCTGTGAAACTATGTGAAACTATCGAGTTAGTCTCAGGTTAACCCCCCCTTTACTTCTACCTAGAAACTCCTCTCAACAGCAGGTAGGATAGTTTCGGCACTGGTTTGGAATATCCGAGATTCCACAGTGAAGGCAGATTTTGCACCAGTTCAGCCCTTATTTCTCTGAAGCGGTGGATGGCAAAGCCCTTTGGTAAACAAAAGTTGCCCAGCAGTCCCCAAGCTCTGCCTGCCCTCTTTTCCCACTATAGCTTCAGCAAATATAAAAGTGGTGAGGCAGAATGCACTACCAGGCTCTTTCCTCCAGGCTCCCATCCAATAGGAGAGATTATGGCAGAACAAATACCAGCACCCCGTCTCTGCTGGCACCCCTTCTACTTCCCCCTCCACCTGGAAGACTCTAAGGTCCTTCATTCTACAGTGCACACAGAGAAAGTATCCCCTCGTCACCCGTTTGGTGACTTCCCCAGCTCATTGAGCAGTTCTGCTCCCACTCTGGCCTTAGAGCAGCAACATCCCACCTCATTTTCCCCATAATAACCTTCCCAACGTCTCCTTGCTTGCTCCTTCTCTAAATGACAACATTAACTGACAAGGCTCAGAGACCTAAAGACCATTCCAAAAAATGAAACTAGGGAATGGACAGTGGCACAAGTATTTCCAGAAGGATTTGTAGATGACTTTTGTCCAAGTCAAGTAAATATCCAGGGGATAGTAGCTCTGCAATGCTCTGCAATACTGTGTACTGGTTACGTAAGATTGGTTTATCGGAGTTGGGGTCAAATGTTTCTGAGAGATCAATGCTGCTGACTGTAAATCCTGACATTCAGAACTTAAAATACAGCCACAGTCAGAGTGACAGACTACAAGGACACGTTGCCCAAGGAGAGCAGAGAGGTGACAGCATCCAACTGTTGCACAGGCAGGAATTCCATGGGGCAGGAATGCGTACCTTTCTTGCGACATACTTTGCATCTGGCATTCTCTGCTGACATATCCCACTTGATACAGGCATCCAGCATCCCCAGCAGTACATGCATACGAGAGAAGGTCTGGGCCTCACGGATTGCTGTCTTCCACTTCTCCATGGCTGAAGCAACCTGCAGACAGACCTAATAGCTTACAATGCTGCAGACAACTGCTGCACTTCAGTCTAAAGATGTTTTTATATCCCTTAGCTGGGGCCCTTCATAACCAAAGCTCAACTTTGGTATTCCTTTCCTTCTGTGTCATCTCAGCAGTCCTGGTTGTGGTTTATCCATATCCAGTCTCCCCAGATCAGACAGTTTGTTCGTAACAGTTGACCATTTTGCATTTCATGGTCAGGTTGAATCAACCTACGTGAACTCCACTAAATTCTTGCTCTGAAGGTCTAACACAAATAATCAGCAGGCTAAGAAAATAAAAGGCAGAAATCTAGCACTGTAAAATGTGGGATGAAAGTTAGGGAACAGCTGGCAATCACAGTGGAAGGAGGATTTAAGTGGCCTGTGCTGCCCTCCAGTGGGTAGCACAGAGGCACTTGGACTTCAGCAACACCCTCGTGGTCCCTGAGCTGCTCAGGTGGCAGAGGGGACCCTGTGCCACCAGCTACAATCACACTGCACAGGCATTTGGACTCCTCAAATATGAAACCAGCCACTTCCCTGAGACAGGATGGCCTCAGTTCATCTGAAATCCCAGAAACCAGGAAGGAGGATGACAGCATCAAAGCTGAGCTTTGCACAAGGGCAGCTGCCAGGGTCTGCACAGAGCAAGGCCAATGGGAAACCACACACCCAGCTCAGGAGGTTTGGAAATACCATTTTGATAAATCGGAAATGCAGCAGGACAGAAGTTATCCAGAGCCATGTCCCACTCCAACGGTAATCCTGTGCTCTACAACAATGAGGCGATGGCCCAGACATGACAGGGACATAATAGGACTCAAGTTAATGTTCTCCTACCCCAGGAGAATGAAAAAACAAACAGTGAAGTGTCAGATGGGAAAATCTAAACTGTAGCTGACAGCAATTTGGGAGCCAAACAAAACCCGGGAGTTTTGCAGAGTTGCACATTCTCCTCTGACTGAATTTGAGGAAGCACAGCATATATTAGATGCTTGGAAAAACACACAAACTGTTCTGAAATGCCAACATCCCTGCTGTTGTTGCTGGTGTGGATCCTGGAGAACCACTGGAGACAAACGGAAAGCTGCCCAGCCCACTGCGGAGGTTACACAGCTCTGTGCTGTTTCTTCACAGAACATGGTTGAAGTGCTTCGCATACTGTGTAATTGATTTTCCAAGGAACTGTTCCATGGGTTTTGCTCTAACATACTGGGTAACTGCGGGGCCAAGATAAATCTGCAAAAGCTGTTGGCAAGTTTTCCTGAGATATTTCTCCCCAAGTCTGTGGAATCTAACAGATTTCTAGCCTTGCTTCCCAAGCATCAGAAGACTGTGGCATTTGAGCAGCACCAGTACCAAGGGAGTTCCAGCTGCCAACAAGGCAAAATGGGAGACTGGAAAAAGTTACTTAAATTCCCTCCTGACTGGACAGGAGCAATCTAGCAGGGAAAACAAAACAAAAAGCAACCCCCAAAATAAGAGGAGAAATCCTCAGTCACATGTCAGCCTCAGAGTGACAGAAAACACCTTCTTTGGTAAAGGTGGACAAGCCTCCAGATAGAAAGGCTCTCATCTGGCATCCTGAGCTGAAATCCCTCAGAACAGCTGAAACTGGAATTGCTTGGTTGTGAAGCCACTCTTTGAGGGATTGTCTGCAGGTGCAGACTGACTCCGCCCTGGCATACACTGCTGAACTCAGGTCACAGGGGCGATAACCTACCTGTAACCCACTCATGTTCTTCATTCTGCTCAGCCTGTTGTGATGCAATGTCACGCTGCAAAGAGGTCACGTATTCCCTGTCCTGTTCTGGGACAGTCCAGCATGCTACTGCTACAGGAAATGGGAATGATTGCATCAACAGAGGCACCAGCCTGATTTTCAAGAGCAGCCACAAGCAAGGTCTCACTGCAATCCTTTGCCACTCAGCAGTGTGAGCTCCAGCAATGCAGCTGAGCCAGCAGGAACCCTTAGTACAGACAATTATGTCAGCAAACGGGTGCCTGTTAAGCCATAACTTGTTTCTCACAGGGAAAATGAGAAATACCCATACCACAGGGCTGCAATTCTTCCTCTATAGTCTGGAAGTACATTGAGTGTGTTTTTCCAGTGCGGCTATTCTGTATTTTACCTGCTATGTGTTCTCAGCGCAGTTCTGGCTCAAAAGTTTTCCTAATTCTTGGCCTATGGAGGAGGTTTTTCTTCAGAACAGCCTGCCTGGCAGTCAGGGATTTTCATCAGATAACTGTATCTAAGAACTAGGCTGCTCTTTCAAAGTCATCTGTAAAGGTTTTCTGCTTTGGCAAAAAGAAAGCTTATTCCAGATAAACTGAGGGAAAAAAAATTGCCAAACCAAACAAACCAACAAACAACCCCAAAAAAGCTGAACATTGCTTGTACCACCCCGAAGGTCTAGAAAAGTCTGAATGACATAAAGTAAACACCACACTGCATAAATAAATGCTCCAGAGAGAATGGCATGACACTGAAGCCAGTGCTCAGGGGAGGGAGACCTGCACAAATCACATGCTGGGACTGTGTTGTAGTAAATCTGATGCTACCATGAGTGTGCCCTACAGGTACAGCCCTCATGATTACAGCTGTAAGGCAAATAGGAGTAAGGCACAATACAGCGCTGCTGCAGAAACAGGAAATGTGCTGATCCAGACCCTTTCTGCCTCAGACCTCACCGATTTTTACAGCACTCCATTCTGCTGAGAGCTTTCAGGATACAGCATCCTCCCATTGCCTTTGCACTTAGGACGGAAGATTCAAAGTCAGCAAAGTTTAAATACTTCAGGACAACTGAGGAACGTGAAAATTTTTAGTGCCTATCCAAATTATCCTGCTAACACAGCAATGGCACAGCCTAGCAAAGATTGATGTTTAAACAAAGGTTCCGCATATACTCACAGAAGCTTTAAAAAACCCCCCACAGATCCACATCAAAAAAAAAACCTACCCCCAGCATCAGTCATAGAATCCCAGAATAGTTTGTGTTGGAAGGGACTTTAAAGATCATCTTGTTCCAACCCCCCACCACAGGCAAGGACACCTACCACTAGATTAGGTTGCTCCAAGCCCTGTCCAACCTGGCCTGGAACACTTCCAGAGATCCAGGGGCAGCTACAGCTTCTCTGGGCAACTTGTGCCAGGGCCTCACCACTCTTACAGGGAAGAATTTCTTCTCAATATCCACTCTAATCCCAACTCTAATCCCATTCTCTATCAGTGTGAAGTCATTCCCCCTTGTCCTGTCACTATATGCTCTTGCAAATTAGTCTCTCTCCACCTTTCTCACCTGCTCCCTTCAGGTAAATACTTGATATTTCTTTGTTTTTAAGTTGGGACTTCCAAGTACTTCTGCTGATCCAATTCTGATATTGTTGCTTCTACTGAAGTCAGTGATCAGTCAGGGCAGAGCTGAGGGCAGTGGGGAAAGTCTTGTCATGGGGCATTAATGTCCTGTTCAACTTAGTGCATAGAAACTACCTCTGAACACAAGTACCTCTGTTAGGGTGAAACACTGGTGCAGCAGAACTGCCTGCAGTACCCTTCTCAATCCTCTGCAGCTCTTCTCCATCCCTTTGATTAGGAGGGATACGTACTTAGACCCACAATACCACTTTTCTACTGGAGGCATATGCAGCTTGTTTGCCCAGACATCTCCCTAAGTGCCTCCACACATCCAACAACTTGTATCTCCCTCTGCCTAACGTGGTATTTACCGGAATCTCACTCCCTTGCAGTCACCAGAACCTCAACATGCCTCTCCTTCTCTTTGTGGACCAAAGTACCATCAGTCCTTTCTGACAGATACAACTCTTGTTAAGTTCTGTGAAAATGCTCCATAATGTACTTTTATTTAAGAGGAACTGTATGGAGGGAACTTAACCCATTTCCTATTCAGAGAGAAAATTAAGTAACTCCTCACTATGATTTTTATTTTCCCCATACATTTACTCCTCAAAATAAACAGGGAACACCTGGCTCCACAAACACCAAACCCCCTCAACTACAAATCTGAAATGGAAGGAAGCTGCTCAAGATTTAGTACCCCATGAAATGCACTACTACTGCTCAAAGAGTTCTACTTCAAGACCGAAACAGAGCCCTGAGGTGAACAATACCTTGGCTTCTTCTGCCATTTTCTTGTCTTCATCTATTTCCTCAGCCTTGGCAATGTAATCCTCTCCTTGGTGTTTCCTTCTCTTCTGCTTGGGGGCCATGAAACCTTGTAGAAACTTCTTAACAACACCAGCCTGGAGCGCAATCACACATTCTCCAAAATCCTTTAGGCCCTCCAGCGAGTACACCTGTTGGGAAGAGCATACGACCCCATAACAGCTGGATATTACTCTCTCTGATGCTTGAAGTGGGTCTGCAAATGGACACCTGTGGTACCTAATGCAGTGTGGTTACCTGCCACACGTGGTTATGGAATCAGCCTATTGCTGCTGTCTCAACAAGACATGCTGGCTTTGATATAGAAGATAAAAATGAGCTATGGAGTTCTGCTCCATAAAGAAGTCTGTCATGAGAATATGGAAACAGGGCAATTGAACAGGACACTCGGCTCCAACATTACGACCCACCTACACACCTCAAGCCATCAGCTGTGTAATTTTGAAATAATTGTTTAAAGGACAAATGAGAAAACTGATTTCCTGCTCTTCTTGTCTGAGGAGAACAAAAGACTGAAGACCTTCCACAGAAAGTATCATCTCACACTTGTCCTGTTCAGTACTTTGCCTGTTCACTCACTTTTGCTTCATATTCTGGTGTCACATCAACATATCCCAGGCCTCCCTTCTGCAGCCGCGTTGCAACCTCAATCAGATCACTCCGGAGATAGTTCAGCAGCTCCTGGTTGCCATCACAAGATTTGAGGCCCAAGTTCTGTTTCCGAGCCAAATGGATGGAATGTGTGATGTCCTGATACCTACAAAATCAAACCCAACCTTTGAGTACAGGCAGAGCACTGCCCTGGGAGCTGGGCAGGCTCTGGGACAATGGTCTCCACTGGGAGCTATGAGCTCCACCAGTGCAGAACGTTCTTTGAAAGACACATGAAAGCATGTGGCAGTTCTGGCTCAGAGCAACCAGCTCTGCCTTTGTTCCTGGTTTCAAGGAACAATTTAAAGACTGACAGAACCTCCTCACTGTTCAGAGTGCTATTTATCAAGAACCGGCCCAAGAAAACCAGCTATTACTCAACCTCAATGTCCTCCCCTCTTCAGCACAGAAACAATCAAAGCCCAGCCTGGGACACTGTCCCAGGAATGGCAAGGATAGCTGTGCTGAGGACATGCTCTGACTTGGAGAAAGCACACATAGAAAAAACAAAGAGCATGCTCACTTTTTCTCCAAACGCTCCTTGAGCTGGCTCTCCCTTACTCCTTGGGGGTGCAGGCAATCCAGCAGCTCATCCAAATCCTTCTGACTGTCACAGAGAAACCTGAAAGATAGAAAAATGCACCATCACCTAAGATGTCTCTTTGACAATACAATTTCTTTTCTAAATAGTTCCCAAGGATCAGTAGGCAGGGACAAGAGGTAACCTATATCCTGACCCCATGGAGCAAGGTGAAACACTTCCAGGAAAGCTGGTAGAAGAATTCTAACTCAGGTTGGCCTCATTTCAAGGTCCCCAAATGTAGCCAATTCCAGGGTAAGAAAAACAGAATCAAAATAAACACAGAACTGGTTTATAGATGTATTTTCCCCATTAAGTTTATTAAAATGTTGGCATTTGAATTTAGTCATCTACCCCAGGAATTCCATTCATTACTCTGCAGTTCATTTAAGTGATCTGAATGTCGTGTTGGATGTACTAGAAAAGAGTAACACACTACGCACTGACAGCATGGCAATTTAATAATATTTTCTTTCATTAACCAGAAGTCCCCAGATTAAAAAGGGGATATCCTGGTTGATCCAAAACTGCTGCTGCTGGAGCTGTGCGTATGTGCAGACTCTGTCTCTGCAAACGCCCAAGTCCTCCTCTCTAAGTTTGCCCAAACTTGAAAGCTCAAGTGCAGAATCTAAAAATCATATTCATTAGCTTCAAACCTTCCTGCTCAGGAAGTTTTCTGAGGCCTGCACTTGAGGACAGTGATAGCCATCAGCAGTTAGTCCAATCTAAAAGGGGAATACTTTTGCAGAGTTCTCTAAATCAGGTATTCTCTCTGCAGTTCCAGAGTACAATTACGTTTGCATGCTGGGTTGTACATTTAAATGAGTTTTAAGACAGCCTGAAGTTTGGCACTTTCCTTCTTTTCTTTCCAACTCCATTCCAGGAAGCCATGGAGCCTCCTCACCTGACAGGATGGGAATTCAACCTGAGCTTCAGAGGTCATTTACAGAAAATATGACTAATTCCCTATCTTCTATAAGATGATTGCTCATTAGAAGAGGGAAGACAAGAGATAGGCAAATCAACCTTATATGGAAACAACTGCAAAGGACCACTCTGTGATTCTTACCAGAAGATTCCAGATCTAACCTTTCTTCTTGGGCACAAGCTCAGATGAGCCAAGCAACAACTAGAGAAAGATACTGTTTTGGCTCCTCTTGGAATACCAGTCTCCAAACTGCTTATTTTTCTAGCAGAAATACTTACTAAATACCATATCTGAAAATATTTCATAATTCTAGTGTGGTCCTACTAGGGCAATGGCCTCACAATTTGTGTTCAGTTAGGAAATTCATTACTCTAATAATAAACGTAGGATTGACTGCTCAACAATGGAAGGAAAATAGTTTTTAGCCAGTCATCTGCTTCAGTACATCTGACCCTGTGGAGCATCCTCACTCTGCACCCTGAGATCAAAACCTTTGAGCACCACTACTCTCTGCACTCCTCCCTGTGGAACAGGACAGAGCAGCTTCAGATATCCTTCACCCACTAGAATCTGTCACCACCTGCGAATGGCATAAATCGCACTCCAAACCATCTGCCCTACAGATACCCAGCACAGGAATATTTCACAGACACCCTGAGATGGGTTGCCCAGGTCGTGATGAAACAACATCAGACACTGCTGGTGATACACCATGGAACCCAGCTAGAAAAATATCCAAGATGACCATGCCTGAGCCTTCCCTGCTTTCTCCCATGGAGACAAATCAAAGGGAGGAACTCACTGCACTGTTTTGTCACACTGTAAAAAGGAAAGGGCACTGGAAACAGTCATCATATAGCATTTGTATTCTCCAGTATTTTGGGGGAAGACAACACAGGCTGCTGCTGGGCAGCTGCAGAAAGCAGCTCCCACCCTTTGAAGAAAGCCAGAGTTAACGCCTGGCACAACTTTGTTCCTGCTGAAAAGGACACAGGACAGGGAAGGAAGAACATTTGCAACAGGTACATAAGTCTTCCCAATTCATCCTGAGAGTAAGGACTGGGATTTCTAGGAGAGGGAACTGATCTACTTAAGCCTGAACCTAAGCCTGATCTGCAAAATACAAACATATCATAGACATCGTATTAGTTTGATTAGTGACCCCTTGCTGCTCTGTGCAGCCACAGCTCCTGCTTCCCAAACTAGCCCAAGCACTCCCTACCTGTAGGAACTACCTGCACCTCCAACTGGAGCTTAACCACCTCCAGGCTGGGAGCATGGACATGGTAAGATAGTGCTGGCATTTTAAATGGGGAAGGCAAAAGTGAGTCTTACAGAGAGGGATGGTAAGACAGTTGGTGCCCGTCACGTGGCCTGACACAGCTTAATCACACACTCCAGAGGGATGGGAAAGATCGTTTTGGGAAAGTCAAGACCAGGTAGGGGTATTCAAACTGATCTACAAGGGGGAAATCCTGACTGGTGTAAGGGCTTCCTGCATTTCTAAAGAACAGCCTAGATTCTCTCCTGACAATTCTGGCAGCACAAGCCAACAGACTGGTCAGCAACCAGAACAGAAGGGACAAATGGCACAAGCATCAAGTCAAAAGGAGCTCCCAGTATTCACTCAGGCTGAATACTCCTACCTGTTCTCAGGCTACAGGCTGCAAGGGACAGAGAAAGGTCTAAAACCTGGACTACGGAATGACAAAATTAAGAGGACAACATCTAGAGGAGTCCAGGACCAGTACCTGCTCTGGAGGGTTGGCAGAAACAGGGGAACTCCATCTGTAGAGTATAGGCGTGAGAATGGAGTCTGTCAGCACCCACTCATGGTTAACTCAAATTGTCTGCTGAGGGGACCCGCCATACCATGCTGAATTCCTAATAGATGAAGAACAACGGGAGTTACTCTGCAGAGATGCCACTCTGTCGAAAATTCAACTCCTTTCTGACCAGGATGAGCAAGAAGTCTCCTGCATGCTAATGTCCTGCCAAGGCTGCGATTCCCTCATGGTTCTTGCAGGAAAGACCAGGAAGTACACAGCGCACAAGCACTATCGTACGGACAGAGACTTCTTCAGAGCCCATGTGCCCAGAACAAGGAGATTTTTAATATGGATCAACATCTGTGCAAGTGGAGCACAAGGTGAAGAGAGTTAGTGGTCCATCTGTCTGGAGAAGACAGAAGTAACCAAGTGTTTATGATTCTGCACTTTCAGGACAGAACACTGGACCCTCTTCTTTTAGGGGACAAAGTACTGAAAGTAGAACCACTTCCGTGAGATATTGTTTGTGTAACTCTTGATAGAAGTATAAATATATTTCTCCCTTTATCAGTGCCCTACCAGCTCCCATCCTCAAGGGAAAAAAGAGCAAGACTGTGAAATACAACTATTCAGAGTTTATTTGGTGTTTAATTGCAAAGTCTCATCACTCTAAAGCATAGAAGGGTAAAGCTAAAGATGCTCTATGTGCACTGTGAGGCTACTCAATCCCAAATCCCACATACCACTAGGAAAAGAGACAAACAGCAGGACTTAAAGCAGAATACAAAGAAATGACACTTTTTATGCACATGCCAAAATTGTGAGTTATAGCTGGACAAGTCCTTGCATCCAAACAACAGGACACACAGATATATATCCAAGGACTTCAGTGTGGGCTTGGGGCTCCTCAGGGTGTCCAAGAACAATGTGCAAAAAGCAGCCAAGGAGGAGACTCTTCCATAACCATTTATGCTCAGAGCATTCCTTGAGATCAGTGGCAACGACCCCAAAGGAAAATACAGGAATAGGAATATGGATTTCCTCAGAGGGAAGTTCTAGTTCCTGGCTATCCTCTGAAATAACAGCTCCCAGCCCGTCACTTGGCTTTCTGTGGAAGCTTACATGTAAGTGGTGGCAGCTATCAGACAGGCACTTAGCAAACAGACTCTAAGCAGTTCCAGACCTTTGAGGAAAAGCCGTTCGGCTGAGAGACCTTATTGCTTAGCTGCAGGCATGGCTTTGGGTGCTCTGTCAGTCAGGGAGAGGCAGCCAGCACAGCACTCAATTAGAAGGGGTTATATGTCCTTTGAGAAGCTGCCTCTGTGCCCCTGCTCAAGGCCCACGCCTGGCTCAGATCTTTGACCTGCACTGCTGCCCCTGCCTGGCAGAACAGTGCACACAGGCACAAGACCCTCATGAAAAAACAGCAAGTGCTGTGACTCTCAGCACTTAAAAGTCCTTCCTAGAAGGGATGAGAAAAGACAGAAATTAAGGACACTGTGGCATAACAGCCAGGCCAGAAAAAAACCCCACCCAACTCAGCATCTGATGTCAGAGTGGCCAAAAGAGAGCAAGTATGCAGTGACAATTCTTCAACCTACCCCCTCCAGACTGCAGCATCTGCTGGTTTGAGGACTCCCCTGTGTGCCAGGACAATTACCTTTGCGCTTCCTACTCCTCAACGAACTCCTCTCCCAGCAATTTGTCCACTAGTGCTTTGAACAGGTGCAAGTTCACAGACCCACAGCAGTTGGTAGCAGCCAGTTGTGTACCTCAGCTGCAGCACTTTCCTCTCTATTTCAAAACAGCCATTTGCCAGTTTTATTTCCTGATCCCTCTTTTCTCTATCAAAAATAACCTCTTTAGGAGGCTTCCCCAGTTTCCTCTAGCACTACTCTCCATCTCCCTGCTGAACACACAAGTTCAGAGTATTTCTGTAATTTATTTAGTATTTCTTAGACAATTATTCTCTCATGCAAAGAGTTTTCCTCTTCTCCTAAGGCAGACCCTGTAACAATAGATTTTGTGAAGCAGGATTGTTCCCCAGGGGGAAAAGAAAATTGTTTTGCCCTTAGTTCGTACTTCACTTTATCATTCTTTTTATTTCTTTCACTGAGATTCACCAGACGTTTTAAGTAGGCTTTCTTACTTTTAACAGCTTCCTTATCCTGATGTGAACCACACTCAGAATGTTTTGTTATTGCTGCTACAGTTTTCTTTCCAAGTTCCTCAACCCTTTTTTTTTCCCCCAAAGGTAAGAGGCAGCACTTGCTCTGACCATTTAGTATGGAAACTCTAAGGCAAATCTGTTTGAAAAGTGTTTTCTAGCTGTCACTTTAAGGGCTTCTGGCTGTCACTTTAAGCTTTTTTTTAAAGCAGCTTCTTAATTCTTTTTCTTGCTTTCTTTTAGAAAAGGAGAATACCATCCATTATGGTCACTCCATACAAAGCAGCTCTTAGTGACAGAATATAACTCAGCACTGAGTTCACCTAGGACCTGGTTCCAAGAGCTGCTCCTCCCAGGCTGTGACTGGTCAGCCATACAGCACTCCTGCCTCCATCACCACACTGATCTTCCTCAGAATGTTGTTGGGAGATGCCAACCTGATTGAGCAGATCAAATACTGTGCTTTTTCAAGTTCAGCCTGGAGTCACAAGTTGAAGGAATTCTGTGTTAATTAACTCATCCAATTTGCCTCTATGCCGCCCTCAGTGTTAGCAATATGCACTCTAAATTTAAGCTACTCTTTTCCTTATGGAATTGATCCTTCTCCTGGAGCACACCTTGCCATCTCTGCTCAATGAAGATCAGGTGTTAGAAGAGGCAGTTAGGAAGAGCAGAGGACTTCCCTGTGGATCACACTGTCCCTGTGCAGCACCCATTCCCTAGGAAAGCCCAATTGCCTGAATTTTGGCCACATGGCAAGATGTGCAAAGGCCCAGACCGGTAACAGGGTGGGGATTTGTCATGGGAGGATGGGGCAGTGAAGGAAAGCACAGGAACTCTGTGATCTCCTATCACCTGCTGCTGTGACAGAGAAGCAGCAGAGCAATACCAAGAGCCAGCACTCAATGCTGATGGTTCAGATAAATCAAGACATCCCCAATTTCAGCCTCTTTTACAGTTCCTGGTGGGGGAGCAGGTACATGTTTAGTAAAGTAATTCTGACTGTAAACTATTCTTTGGAGATGAGTTCAACTCTATTTATCAAAGATCAAGCAACCCCACTCTGTGTGTCAGAAGTGGAACTCTGTGGGACAGACACTGCTAAGAGGGAAGCTGCAGGAGCATATACTTTGTGACAGTTATCCTCAGGGTTATCTAAAAAATACACAGTGCTCCACAGCAGTTAACAGGTAAAGCTTAGCCAGGGTTTTCTAGCAGGGGGACACTGCTGAGCATTCCTTACCACACAGAGCAGCATTCAACAGAGGAGAATTTCTTCAAGAACGCTGGTAGGGCCAATTACTGGAGCAAGTTACAATCAAATATGCTCAAAGATAGATTTGATTCACTTAGAAGACACTGCTTGACATTGGGAAGCATTAAAGGGATAACAGACTGTCAGCATGGAAGAATAAAATATTTAAAAAGCAATACATCAAAGAAGCATTTTAACAGCTTAATTTATACTGGCTTTGTATGATTGATTAGGTTGAATGATGGTTCCACTGGCTCTTGGACTGGCTGTCCTGTTAGCAGGGCAGTAATAATATCAGCAACAGAGTCCTGAGGAGCTGCTGAACCAACCCAACTGCTCAGCACTGAAAGAGGAACAGGTTTGTAGCAGGGTTTAGCACATGAAATCTGTCTAGATTCCTTGACCTCTACACTTTGAGTACTTTGCAGCCATGAAAGTGTGTGTTACCATAAATTCTGGCCCTGCTTGGGAGTGGTGGTCTCAGCGGGCAGGTCAGTGGTGGGCATGGAGCGGGGCAGCTTGTTCCCTCGGCCATCACTTCCTGTACTCTTCCGCTTCTCTGCAAAAGAAAAGCACAGGCTCAGGTAGATTCCTGAGCAGCATTCCTACTATTCCAAATACATAAAACCAGTTTCACTTTTTAGCTGTATATTGACAAAGCACTTTGAGAACCAAAGGAGGTATAAGCAGCATGAGTTTTTATTTCTGAGCATCTCAGACAACACTCTCACATGAATTTAAACCTCTGCTCATTTATGCCTTTGATTGTTGAAATCCTGCCCATTGGCTGGGGCAGCAGCTGAGAGATGAAAACAGCTGGAAGCAAGGAGTTGTACGGGAACGCAGCTGGTCAGTATTTGAAAGAGTTCACATAAGAAAATATACCCATGGAGGAGCTTGGAATGATGCACTTCCAGCTCAATCAGTCACCAAGACACAGGTGGCTGTAAAGTTACACCTGGATGAAGGATCTCACTGTAGATTTGCCCTGTTCCATTCCTCTACAGGTGTCTAGTCTGTCCTTTGTCTAAGACAATCCTACCAGGTGAGGGCTTGGATCTAACTCCATAAGCTCTCCCATGCAGGACTGCTGCAGATGGACTCAGTGCCAGAATGTGATGTTCCAAAAGCAAGAAATGATCACAACTGAAACTCAGCTGAGTCAGATTATTGCAGGATCTTCTGTCCCAAGAACTACTTCCACACAGAACCGTTAAGTTTCCCTCTGTACAGACGGATTTTTGTGCATGTCCAAGCTTGCAAGGCTCCAGGACCTAGGCTCCAAGTCAGCCAGGCAAAATCACAGAGGAAGCACTAGAAGTTCAGCAAGTCCCTTGCACCTCACCTGCATGTTCAGCAAAGGTGAAGAGCAGGCTGAGAGGAAATGCAAGAGGGATGTTTGCCAAAACAACCTCAATCAGCAAAGCTGTGCATATCTAACAGACTGCCCTGCTTGTTACTATTCCACAAGCTGATCTGGGAGTCTTGGCAGCAGTGGAATATCAGCACTGTGATGGACATCCTCACTCCGCAGCACAACTGGCTAATTGTGCAAGGGTCTGGCATGCTGCAACTCAGCAGGGTCAGGGTGAACCAGAGGGATGCTATCAACTGACATCAACCTCGCTACTTGTAGGATAGACTATATCCCATGGTCCTCAGGTGAGACACTGCAGGCAAATCTCCAGACCTGCAGCAGCAGAAGGGAAATATCACCAGCACCTCCTGTGTGCAAGCTTCTAGAGTTAAAAGGAAGCTTCAGTCAGAGTATCCCCATGAAAACACTCGGACTAGACAGTACTTTCACACTCATGACTCCATTCGAACAATCAGAGCAAATACCCTCAAGAGACCATACCTCCAGGGCTGTACTCCTTCTTCAAATCTTCCTTTTTCTGGTGGGGAAGGGTAAATCTGTAGTCTATACTGTCATGTACCCAGCCTTTCTCAATAAACAAGCCAGGAACCTCATCTGAAAACAGCCAGTACCTGTAAGAAATGTGTGTTAATAGGTACCTGTCTCCTTTTCTGGCTGGTTACACACATGTACACTTTTATTTGCATTGAGGGGAGAAGCTTCTGTGTGCTCGACTCACTAAAAGCTGAATGCATGCATATTTTTATACTAACACAGCTGAGAAACAGGAAAAGCTTTGTTTAGAATCCATTCCAAGAGCATTCCTGTGCAACAAACATGAAAAAAAAAAAGAAAAGATGGTAACGAGGTTCCTTAGCAGCCAGTGCCAGCACCTGAACCTCCACTGGTCCTGACCTCCATGGAAAGGTCTCAAAAAGCTGGGCATGTAACCAGCCACCATACTCCATATACACAAATACTTTACCCTTCTCTCTCCTCCACAATTCCTCCCTATCAATCCCTTCCTGGGAGATCATATCTGACACAGTGCCTCTCTCAGGGCAGAGATGAAAGCTCACGATCATTTCCTTTCCCACCTGTTATGATTCCTATCAGTGCCAATTGGGGTCCTGCGCATCACCAGCTTGGCTTTGGCAATTCCATCCTGGAAAGTTTTCTCAGCAGCAGCTTTATGCCTCCGAATTCTTTCTTCCTCTGCTTCTTTCTCCATCCTCACTGTTGGAATCAGCACAGAGTAGCATTAGCTTTCCTTTATTGTATCCAGACATCACTATCGCCTTTTATTTTACTAGACCATGGGAGTAAAAAAAAAAATAGTTTTATTGGGGACTTTAGTTAACATTCTTTACAACCTTACACTCTTCAGTTTACTTTCTACCCACTATTCTAAAAAAAAAAAAATATATATATAAAGAATGAAGAAGCCAAGGAGTAAGGATGAATTGGGCTGAAGAAACCTTGGATAAAAACCATCATCTCACAGAATCATGGAATGGTTTGGGTTGGAAGAGACCTTAAAGATCATCTTGTTCCAACTCCTGCCATGGTTAGGGACATCTTCCACTAGACCAGGTTGCTCCAACCCCCATCCAACCTGGCCTTGGACACTTCGAGGGATGGGGCAGCCACAGCTTCTCTGGGCAACCTGTGCCAGGCCAGGTTGGATGGGGCTTGGAGCAACCTGGTCTAGTGGAAGGTGTCCTTGCCCATGAAGGGAGGGTGGAACACAATCAACTTTAAGGTCCCTTCCAACACAAACCATTCTGCGATTCTTGGTCTCCCAGAACACATACTCCCACATTCCAGCTAAGGTGCAAAAGCCAGGCTTCATGAGGGATGCTTACCCCTCACTTGTTTCAGAAGGAAATAACCTAGATGAGCTACACTGTCCACTTCCGTCTGCCCAGTACCCACATTTACAGCCAATAAAACCCCTAAACTGTAATTCCAAAGTGTTCTCTCTTTACATCTATACTCCTCAAACAGCACTACTTACACAGAGACAAAGTCTGGTGCTGCAACTCGTGATTTAGAGAGGTTTGAGTGGACAGTTTATATTTACACAGCTCCATAACTAATTCTTTAAAATGAGAAACAGTAAACTGAGATTTATTGCCCAAATCCTGATCTGGGAGAAGGGCTGCTGGCAACAACCTGACCATGGGCACAGCAGCAGAGCCAGCAGCAGCAGTAGGAACTGCTTTTAGGCAGGAAATATCGCCTCTGTACCCAAGAACCAGATGATGTTTGGACACAAGACAAATTTTTGGTTGTTTTCTGATCCCAAAACAGATACTGTGTTGTCCAGCCTCTGTGGACCTGCCACACTCAGAAAGGTACTGAACAAAAAACTCCCACAGATAAAAAAACTAGAAGCAGGTATTCTTTTTTCTTAAATTTACAAATTTTAAGCTGCCATAAGAACCACAGCAGCTGAATTATAAATCTCCAGTGAGCAAATCCCTTAAAACCAGACAACGCTTCTGAACACAGGCTGTCATTTTTGCCATGAAGTTATTCCACAACACACAAACACTCTACTCACTAGGTAATTTTCCTTACCTCGCATTTGTATTTCTTGTTGCTCCCTCTCTTTCTTGGCTTGGATGGCAAGAAGGCGCCTGCTCTTCACAGCACTGATCATATCATCGGCTTCGATTTCCACCCGGTGCTCTATTTTCATCATCTCGTGCTTTTTCTTTTCATTTCTTCCCATCATATGCTCTTCTTTCCCGTTCTCCTTGTTCTTGGCTACCATTTCTTTTCGCTTCTGTTTCTCTGCCCTCTTCTTGTCGTTCTCCTCCTTCAGGACAGCCAGGCGCTCTTTCCACAGATCAGCTGAGGCCTGCTGCTTGGCCTCTACATGGTCCTGCACTGAGTACGTCATTAGGATCCGGTGACACAGCGCTCCAAGGATCTGCAATTTCTCTTCAGGAGTCAGCTCAAAGAACTCAGATGTCTCCAGTTTCTCCAAAAACTCATCCTGTACCTCATTATCCTCAAAAGCTGCTGAATCCTTACTTTCGTCTACATTATCCGAGACCTCGCTTTCCTCTTGCACATCTGACTTGCGCAGGCACAGGCGAACCAACTCGGAAGCGGAATGCAGAGTAAGTGGGATTTCAGAAAGTTTCATTCCCAGCTCAGCATAATCCTCAGCAATTTCATCCTGCAGCAAGGTCTGCAAGAGAATGACTAGTACTCTGTTCAAGTACAGGAAACCTCCCTTTTCTGCACAAAGGGCTTCCATCAGGGACACTGCTGTGATGGGATACTGAGCATCTGGCATCAATAACCCTGAGTAACAGCTCAGGAACTCCACCACCATGGCGACATCCCCAAAAAGTGTGTTAGGAAGTCCCTCTGGAGTATCAACCAGTTTAAAAGTAGGCAACGTCTTCCCTTTCAGATCTTGGTCCTCAAATCTTCTCTGTTTTTCCAGTTTTTCCTTCATCTCCTTCTCCTTCCGCTCCTTTGCTCTTTCCTTCAGCTTCTCCTTCAGCTTTTCCCTTTTCTTCTTCATGTACTCCTTCCGCTGTTCCTCAGTCATGGTGGCCCATCTCTTCCTGTGCTCCAGGAGCTCGTAGCGTTTCTGCACCAACCCCCGCAAATCTTCGGGGAGACGGGCACGGTCCTCATTGGAGAGCAGCCGAGCTGTTTTGGAGATGATGCAGGAAAGAGCACTTTTTTTGTCTTCCCGATCTTTGTTTTCCTTGTAATAGGCAATGAGATGGAGCGCTGCAGGAGGCAGGTGTTTCTGGGGTTTCCTGGAAGATCCAGGGGTGCCTCCAGAATTCCTGGGAGCCCTGGACACCTTAGTGGTACCTTTAGCCATGTCCAGCAGCGTCATTTGTTTCATTTTCATCTTTGGGGTCTTCAAGCCTTTCCTGGGAGACTTTGCCTTCCCCGATGACTTCTGCCCATTCAGAACCCTTTTGCCTCTTTGCTTTTTGTCCAAGGATTTGTTGTTGCCCTTTCCTAGTCGGCTCCTCTTTGGAATGTGAAAGTTAGAACCAAGTTTAGCAGGTGACACAATTTTCATCACCTCTTCCAGCTCCTCTTTAGGACATTTTGAGTTCTTAGAGTTTTTCACCTTCAGCGGAGAGCCAATTATAGATTTTTCCAAATGCACATGGCACCACAGGGTTGGACTCAGTGGCTGTCCCAGGGAAGGTCCATCCGCTTTGGATTTCTTAGGAAGCTTTCTGTCAGGTGACCGAGAGCTCTTCCTCTTGGTTGAGGGGTTGAGAGCCATATACTAAAATTAAAGAAAGAATGATTTTGTATTGTTATTGAAAGGTAAATAAAGGTTATCTAACTCTGTCACTTATCTTTGCCCATATTTTAATGTTATTTTCTAATGAAATTGGTCGTTGCATTAAGGGTAACAGGCTTCTGCAATCATAATCAGAGAATGGCATGGGTTGAAAGGGACCATAAAGATCATCTTTTTCCAGCCTCTGCCACGGGCACAGACACCTTCCACTCAGGACCAGGTTGCTCCAAGCCTTGTCCAACCTGGCCTTAGACACCTCCAGGGATGAGGCAGCTACAGCTTCTCTGGGCAACCTGTGCCAGGGCCTCACCACCCTCACAGGGAAGAATTTTTTCTCAATATTCCAACTTAAACCTACTCTGTGTGAGTTTGAAGTCATTCCCCCTTGTCCTGAACAACTATTCATCTTCTAGTTTTAGAACAACACTTGACAGAGTGAAAAAATGAGCTTACTAAATGAACAAAATAGTGCTTTCTACACCAAAAGATGGATTTTAAAACAGCGTATTTCATGGTATGGCATTTAGTTGGTTAATACTATATTTGGCTAGTTAGCACAAAGGGCTGGAAGAACCCATTCCTGCTATGTATGTACTCAGTACTAAATTTGTAGTATCTGGCATCACTCAATGCAGCCCTGTACACAAACTAGGCCTCATGAAGTCACATGCATCCAGGTCTCGGGCCCAATACCTGACATTACCACATAAGGACTGTAGCTCTCCCATTTCTGTTACACCAGGAAATCACGTCTTACTGTAGACAAGCAATGCAAACTACTGGAAAAACTAAAAGGCAGTTGCATCTCAAATTTTCAGAGCAGACCACTTTCAGACGTTCAAGCCATGTTACCTCTCAGAAGGTCAACCTTCAAAAGAGCAGGTTTTCCTGTTCTGCTTCTCTCTGGATTTAACAGATATGTGGAAGTGGCACTTGGGGACATGGTTTAGTGGTGGCCTTCATGGTGCTGGGTAACAGTTAGGCTTGATGATCTTTGGGGGCTTTTCCAACCCTAATGATTTTGTGATTCTAAAACCCAACGAGCACACTGAGGTCTCCACCAAGACCCAAGGAATGGGTGGGAAAGCAAATCAGGTACTTTTAGGAATTCTTACCTTATGTGGGTCAAGCAAGAAGTCACTGAATTTACTGGGGAGAGAGTATTTCTTCACTAGCTCATCCTCCACGACCCACGGGGCGTTCTCACACGTGCCAGCACGTAACGCATTGTGACGGATGAAGTACCTCAGGATCTCTTTGTTGGGAGGACGCTCTGTACGGACTAAGCTATCTGCTGGAACGTTGCTGATGATCTTGGAGATAACAAACAGACACACTGTTAATGATTAACTTCTACCCACATTATAAATACAGATCATATGGCTAAAAGGAACCAGGATCATTGTACTGCTTTCATGTCCAAAAACTCTTCCCTCATTCAAAGCTCTCTTGGAAAGACTCAAACCAAACAGAACTTGCAGAATTGAGACACACAGAGATTGGTAGGAGAATCAGATAGTCAAAACAGTAAAAACCATGAGTTTATGATGCAGATTTTTTGCCAAAACCCACTGTTTTATCTCTGACCTTCCTCCAGCTTGTGCTTGCTAGTGACTTTAAAGCTTTTACATATTCATGCTTGATTTTTTTCCTGAGACCAGAGGAGCAGCTCTGCACATGGTACTCATTGAGGTCAGCACTGCCTTGCTTGTCAAATCAGCAAAGAGCAGACATAAAGCACAGAGTAGTGCTGCAGCTACCCAGAGCTTCCCAAAGCACTGCCACCTCCAACTCAGAGCAACTCAGTCAGGACAACAGCAACAACTGCCACTCATGATTTCACTGGTCTCATTAACTGCATGACCAGAGATAAGACACTTAACAGCAACCACGCTAAAGCTCTGTGACTCAGTGCATGTGGTACCAAATGTTTCCATGCACAAAACCTAATTACAGACAGAAACAGCCAGGCTGCTCAGCCTCACAGGCAACTATCCTGCATCCAATGCCATGACTCCAGCAGAAAGTACCACACTGAGCTGTATGATCACCAACAGTGATTAATTAAACTTGCATATTCATTTTATAAGAGAAAGACTCAAGCAGACAACTCACCTTATCTTCATTTTTCAGTTTGACATCATATTTGTGTGGCAGGAATTTAGGTGGAACCCACTTCCTTTCTTCCTTCTTCAGTGAAGTGGGAAGCTTCCGAGGAGACCTACGTGCTCGATCATCTGATAAAGGAAGGTGAGACACTGTCTTATTGTTACAGTAAAAAAAAACAAAACAAAAGGTTCAAAAATCCAGACCACCACTGGACTGGGCACCCTACTTCTCGCTATCTATACAGTGTTTGGTTAAACTAGAACATTAGGAAAATAATCCAAACTGGGTTTTAGAAATAGCCTGAAGATACAGGCTGGGAATGGAGGCCCTGACCAGCTCTGAACTAAGGAAGTAAAACGTATCTTCAAGGAGTACAAAGGATCATCTTCATTTAAACCCACCCCTCTGCAAACAGTAAGCTGCAACCACCCATGCAAAGGCAGAAAATATCTATAAGATTTATGAAGGGGAGACAGGTTCCATAACCTAACCAGTAACCCTGCTTAGGGAACTCCTGCCAACAGCCCTGGCTGCCTCTGCCATGCCTTCTTTGAAATAATTCCATGGCTGGAATCACTGACTCAGTTTTGTCTTAAGAAGAATGCAATCTCCAAATGTTTGTGGCTACCATAGAATCATGGAATAGTCTGAGTTGGAAGGGACCTTAAAGCTCATCTCACTCCACCCCCTTCACTAGACCAGAGACATCTTCCGCTAGACCAATGCACTCCAAGCCCTGTCCAACCTGGTCTTAACACTTCCAGAGACGGGGCAGCCACAGCTACTCCAGGCAACTTGTGCCAGGGCCTCACCACTCTCAGAGGGAAAAATTTCTTCCCAGGATTCAAAGAAAACAATAAAGCAAGCATGAGGGATGAGAGTAATTATCTACTAAATACATAGCGAATACAAGTAGATGTTAAACCTAAATAAAACTTAAATATATAGATCTCAGCATCACATAATAGAGCACTGAAGCTCCAGCACCAGCTGGAGCATTATAGCTAACATGGTATAAACCCAAGTGACCTCTTCTTTTGTGATTTACTTTCTGTATTCCACAAATAGGGATGGCTGTATGGAATTCCATCAAAC
Source organism: Aleadryas rufinucha (assembly GCA_013397815.1). Lineage (NCBI taxonomy): Eukaryota > Metazoa > Chordata > Aves > Passeriformes > Aleadryas > Aleadryas rufinucha. The sequence continues at coordinate 78,639 of VZTH01018654.1, forward strand.
AGCACCTGGATATTTGGGTGAGGAAGAAGAAATTACTATCCATTCCATCCTAAAGTTAATTTTAAAAAGCCAACTTCATTTATTGTTGCACTGTATTGTAATAAAACATACATTTATCCCTGGAAGAGTTCAAAGCTAGGTGGATGGAGCTCTTAGGAAAATGGTCTACTGAAAGGTGTCCCTGTCCATGGCAGGGGCGCTGGAATGAAAGGATCTTTAAGGCCCCTTCCAACACAGCTGATTCTGTATTTCTAAAGCATCTATATTGTGTTGTCTCCTATATTCACTTTATTTCAGATTTTCCAGAGCAGTACTGGTTCCAAGTCCAGCTCAAGCTACAGAATCTGCCTTCAGCAGTTCACCATCAATTTTCAGGACAATCTAGCCTTTCCTCCTGCTCCTGCAGATTCTCCAGAGTTCATTCCCTAAGCAATAAAAATATAAAGTCACTTCAGACTGCACAAATGATGCAACAAAGCTGGTATATAGCCTTATTTTTAGCTTCTGAAGGAGAATAGACTCCTAAGCAGAGAGACTGAAACTATCTTTCTCTGCCCCATTTCTCTTCCAACAAAACCAGCAAGTTTGACACAAGTATTAACAGAAGAGCCAAGGTTTGCTCTGCCCCCTTGTGTGCGCACAGGCACACTATCAGTTATACAGAGCTTGTTACTGCTTCCAATTACTCACTCTAGTGTAGTGACTTCAACCCACATCACGTGGCCACGTGTGAACATTATTAGAGAGAAAAAGTCCAGGTCAGTGTGGCTGGGAACCCCCAGCCCCTGTGGATGCAAGTCAACATTTCCTGCTTCTGTAGTCTGCTGTGTAACTTTAAGAAATGCTACATAATTATATTAACACACTCTGGAGTAATTTGTTTCAATGATGTTACTGTGAGCCTATGTTCTGTTATAACCCAGAACATAAAAGCATTAGCAATAAAATACACTTTTAGTAACAGCATATGTACAAGGAGAAGAGTTAAAAGAATGAGTGTTTACTGCTTAGGTTATGACTCTGCCAGCATCTTGAGTTGGAAAATGTTGAGGTTCATCTTTTCCAGAAAGGGCAGAACAGTTCCAGCTTACAGAGCTGACTACACACAGGCCAGAATCACCTGAGTCAGAGACTGAAAAAGGAGCAGAAACCCTCATTCCCGCAGTATCCAATCTTGGACTGCTGCACTGGCAATGCCCACAGCTGCTGGAATACTGCACACCAATGCACAAAGGATCATGGTAAATCTTTTTTAAAACACCCAGATCCAAAACTGCTGCTATAAATTTGGTCACTGAGCATTTTTGAAGTAAAAGGTACTTCCCATGCCTCTTATGCAGCATCTCAAGAGAACCACCACTCAATAAAAAATACATGTATAAATAAAGAAAGCATCACTACCCCCTCTCCAAGCACAACTGCTGTTTCAAATGATGTGTATAAGGCCAGATTGTTTCTGAAACACCTTTTTTTTTGCTTCCTGATTATACAGAGCACGGCAATGAAATCAGGACAGCTCATAATTTTTCCCAGTACCCAAGAGAAAGAGCTGACAATTATTAAGCTCAGGACTAGACCCTAGTAGAACTTCTTTTCCACTCCTGACTTTGCTATTTGCTTGTTGGGCTATTTTCAAAGTTTCCTCTTCCCCACATCAGAGGAGATTACACACACTTTCCCATATGCTGGAGTTACTATTTACAAATGCCAACAGTTTATTCATTTATGAGACTTTAAAATAAAACTCTCCAGGTTAGAACTATGCTGTGGAATTGGTTTGTTTGAAAACACTTTGTAATCTGTTTTAAAGAATCTTATAATTCCATTTTAAGAAGTTGCACAGGACAAACTTATTCTGTTGGGGGGGTTTTTGTTGTTTTTTGTTTTTTTTTTTTCTTTCAACAATACCTTCTCAGAGTCAAGAAAAGCCTTGGACACCATTACTTAGCTCTGCAGCAAGGAGGAACATGTGAAAGGGAAACAAGGTTTCAAAGGATGCTTTATTTTGAACTCTTATAAAAAAAAAAGATTTTGTCTTGACATATGAAAATTGGAAAGAGAATAAACTAAAAATGCAAAAACTCTTTTATTTTTTATAACAACCAGGGACAAAGAGAATTAGAGCTTGTCTCTGACTCCAAAAGAACACACGTTAGAACTAGGGAGGCTTCTTCTGAGAATGAACATCGCGGCAGAACTTTATAATTCTGAATGAACCTTTGCTGTTCCCCTCTTTTTTTAAAAAATACATTGTTATACTTTAGAAGTTTATACATTTCAAGCACTGCTTTTGGTATTACACCTTAGAATGACAGCACATTTTCTGCTTTAGAACAGGCAAGAACAGCTGAAAGCCAACAGCAGTGATGCCCCAAAAATTCACCACTAACAAGGACAACAACTGGATTTTCACCACACAACATTGTTTAAACATTCACAGCCCAGCCCTGAGATGTACATAAACTCCAATACTCACTGCCAGGTGCTACCTACTGCCATGCTGCTCACTACTTACTCATACTATCCCTCCTGTTGTCATCCTCCTTCAGCATAGCTTCCTTCTGGTTGTCCTGGGCTGCCTGGCCGGAGTTCTCCTTGTCACTGGACGGAGAATCACAGGCTTCGTCAGATTTCTTTTCCGAGGCCTCTTCATCAACTTTCTCCAGGGGATGTATTTTCACAACTTTTACAGGCAACATTTTCTCCTTACCAACCTGCATGGAAATACTGGTGAAGACTGAATCTGAACAAGACAAGTGAGCTAATGGGCTTTAGCACTATGAGGAAGGGAAAAACACCAGCTAAGATGACCTAAAAGCAAAACGCCCAACCCACAGGGTTTTCCAATGCTGCTTCCTCAGCTTAAGGACATAGTATGTGCACAAGGTGCAAGTGTGTTCTCAGCAACTCCAGTTTAGAGACTATGCCCTAAACATTGCTCACACACAACACTAACTCCTCCTTATTTTTAAAAAGTTTAAGTTTTCATCAACATTCCCGGTTTTGGAGGGAATTTTCAAATCATTAGAGCCTTCTTAGAGATTTTTAAGCTTTGACTTCAAGCTCCACTTGTTTCAGATTACTACTCCTTCTGGCAATGTGTCAAGTGAAAAGATTATGACAGATGATAATTTTTACTTTCTTCTAATTAAATTATGTATTTATATATACACAGACCATCACATATTTAAGCAGTATAACAATTTTATCTATTTCCCACACACACACATAGATCAGTCATTTTTCTCTTGCTATTATTCCAGGATCCTGGAATGGTTTGAGTTGGAGGGCCCTTAAAGATAATCCAGTTCCAAATCCCTGCCATGGACAGGGACACCTTCCACCATAAGTATTACAGAGCCATTTTCCATCCAAAAGCAGGTGCTATCACTGGGATTCTATAGAGAATAAATTTTCACATCCTTCTAATAACTTGAGTGGCCAACATATTCTTCCCATTTCTTGTCTTCAGCTATCTGGAATTAGCCCTGTACAGAAGCATGCGATAAAATGGAAAATATATCCTTACCTCAAAGTCACACTCTTCTCCCACTGCGAATTTGGTCATGATCTCCAACCAAGCTGCATCCACCAGCTTTTCCAATGACACAGTGTTGTGGTGGACTATTTCCAGGACCAGTTTCTCATACCAGATAGGGAACTCCTCCTTTAAGCTGAGCAAGCACAGAAGTTTTCATTATTCAGGGAATAAAAGCCCAAATGCAAAGTACCCTCCCATTTCTCAATTCCAGGAATTCCTGTTAACAGCCAGGACAATGTTTGAGGCAGATGCCCCATTAGCATGCAAACATCCAAGGGCTTTTTGCTTCCCTCCCTTCCCCCAGCACTCCCCCAGGTGTTAGCTGACATGAAAATCCCAATTGTCCTGGTCCTTCCCAGAAGGAATACTGTAAACACTCAGGAAGAGCAGCACTGAATGTGAATCCTTTTATAATAGTTATTACTGCTTCTCTATTAGATATTAAATATAGATCAAGATGATGCAATTATCCTTGTTCCTTTAAAATGTTTGTTTCAAATAACACGACTATTCTGATGAAGAATTAGCATTTCCTTCTCCCCCAAAAGACTGCCAGCACAGTAAAGACAGGGGCAGGTTTACACAATCAAATTATCTCGCCAGAGAAAAACATCTTGTGTGTTTCAGCACGTCATGATCTTCAAACTTTTTCATTCAAAGAAGGGAAAGGACTGTGACAAATTTACTTCCCTTCTTTCCCTTCCAAAAGCTGACATCAGGTAGCTGACAGAGGTACTAAGAAATACGTTGCCTAAAGCCTCCTGGCTAAAAAGTAAAGTCCATTCCAAGTTACCGCAAGGAGGAACAAAATATTCCACTTTTCCAAAGCACATTCAGCTTCCCAGATTCCTGGATCCATGGCTGAGAACCCTCAGCTATATGTGCTGTGTTACAACTGCCATAAGCAAATTTGTCCCTTTAGCAACCTGTCTAAATGAACTTTTTTATCCAGCTTACTGTCAGGTATTAAAGCAGACAAACTGCCTGGAGAGCTTTTCATCCTGTTTCAAAGAGACAAGACCAAAATCTCATTTCACAGAATCCCCCCACCCCCCCATTTCAGAGAGACTATAGCTAAATTTGTTACTGATAAATCTCTTGTTTCTATTTCATTGACATTTCTTAATGTTTCCAGAAGTGGTCAATCAATCCAACATGGATAACCAAAAGAAAGTAGCACTAGACCACTGGGTTTTGACTCAGGATTGTAAGTTTATGGAGCTGGCTCTGCACTGCCTTCTCAAACAAGAGTACCAGGGAGCAAAGCCTGAAGGCAGCAGTGTGTCACCCCTCAAAGAAATTAGGACTATTAGCAAATGGGTTTCTTATTTGTTGACTTTAAGGTTGTGATTAACCACAAATGATGGTGAATTTCTCCTTAGGAGAAAGCTGTGAACTCTTTGCCAATGGATCAGAAACATGAGGAGAGGCAGCAGAAAATTCCAACTCTTAGGTGGTACTGCTGACACTCTGCAGTTCAAATCCAGGGGGAAAAAAGTCACAGAAGTCCAAGTCAGCAGCTGACAGAATGGAGAAATAAGTTACTTGTTTGGCATAATTCCTACAATTTGGTAATCACACAGCAAATTATACGTGTTGGTTGAGACAAGGACTTGCACCTTTACAGAAAATTCACTTCTATGACAAGGGCCATGCTGGATCTCATCCAAGGATTCCTGTGGGCAAGAGGAGGAGGTCAGGGCCACAGCAGCCCAGAGGAACACAACCTGCACAGAGCAAGGACTCTTGTTGTTTCAAGTAGAGCAGATTCCCCAAAATCTCACTACAACTTTTTTTTTATTTAGTGCAACAGCTCTAATGCAGATCTGGAGAAAATAATTACAGGTGTGGACCTGGCTAATCTCAAACACTTCAATAGACTCTTTTTACTCTATTTTTACTTTACATTGATCAAGATTTTTTATTTTTCCCTCTGAAATATTCCCATTACTCAAGGGGCTTTAAAATATGCCAAGTGCCATATGCTGAACTATTTTGGTTCAAGTAATACCAAGATACAGCACTAAATAAGTAAATTACCCAACTGCATTAGTGACGGCATAAAATTTGGACTTAATTTGCTTTCAATTCCAGAATCCCCAGATCTCCTTACAGCTCCTTACCTCACCTCACAAACTAGCCACACACATTCCCAAGCCTGCTCTTATGCCCCAACACCTAAAGATAGGCACAAACCCACGTTTCCACTGGTACTTACAGCTCAGCAACCTCCTGCTCCTCCTCCCAAGCCTCTTTGTGTGTCAGCTGGCTGCTTCCTGTGCTCTTGCACGTCCAGATCCGCTCGCTGTATCGCTCCAAACGTGCTTCGTACTCTCTGTACGAGTGGCAGCTCAGGAAAATAGGATTTATGCAGTGGAGAGCACAATCACCATAGCACAAACCAGTAATATTTAATTAAACTCTTATGACTGGAGTGTACAAAGGCTAAGGAGAGCTTCAGTACAGTCTGACCCTGTGACTACCACGAAGATGCTGCGCTACATCCAGTGTGCTGGTGCTTTCTGAGGCCAAAATGCCTACCCTGCTCATCCTGGCACAGAAGGTTTCGCATCACCAATAGCTCTGCTGCACTGCACAAGGGGGACACAGATGGCTGAAGGTTTCACGGCATTGCTAACTTACTTTTCAGCTTTTCCAGTCTAATACATTGGAAGACAGCACAATCAATGTCACAGGCACATGCAGGACACACAGCATGGATTGCTACTAAATCCCTGACAATAACTGTTGTGGCACTGCTACTACCGATGCCTTATGGTGGTGTTACAAAATCCAGATGCAAATTACCAGGCTACCCATTACCCCTGATCTTTTGAAGAAAAAAACCTAAACCATTTGAAACTGAAACTCCTAGAAAGGCCATTTTTTTCCTTTGGTTTCCAACAAGAGCAGTTGTCTGCATTCCGACATGAGCCTCTCTCACCAACTACATCACCTGCTTCATAGAATCACAGAATCCCAGGATGGTTTGGGTCAGAAGGGACGTTAAAAGTCCATCTTGTTCCACCCCTGCTGTCAAGGGAAGGGACTAGACTAGGTTGCTCCAAGCCCTGTCCAGCCTGGCCTTGAACACTTCCAGAGCTTCTCTAGACAACCTGTGCAGGGGCTCACCCTCCTCACAGCAAAGAAGTTCTTCCTAGTATCTAATCCAAACCTACCCTCTTTGAATCCATTCCCACTTGTTCTGTCACTTCAGGCTCTTGCAGAAAGTCCCTCTCTGTCTTTTCTTGTTGGCTCTCTTCAGGTGCCGACACTCCTGTGTCACAACCTGCCTCAAGGTTATGTTATTCCGGGTGGAATTACATGATTAAAGGGTGCCTAGGCAAGTCACAGGGGTGCAGAGAGCATTAGGAATGACAGGATTAGCCACTCTGCTGTGAGCATCTTTGGCTGCTCTCCCTGCTCCACCTGAGTGGTAATTAACGGTCAGGGTAAACAGAGAGCAGCTACTTCACACTCCCTATGGACAGAAGATGCACAGGCACAATTATCAATGTGGTGTAAATCCACACCAATCGCCCCATGATCAACTTGCCATATGCCTTCCAATGTGAAGTTAAAAGGAGAAATTCTAAGAGAAGCAAGAAAAGCACCTTTTGCTCCTCCTGCATATGCTCTACAGTGGCAAAGCCAGCACGAAGATAAGGCACACTGGGTACAGCCACAGCTCAGCCCACTGCCGCACCAGCAGCGATTCCCAGAGTCTTGCGGGAACAGCAGATTGCCCTACACACTTGCACAGGCAGAGCCACAAGCCACAGCAAAGCACTTAGCGTGTCTCACACGTTTTGTCTTCGTTTTGTCTTTCAAGAACATTTTAGTGCGACCAACCTATTTTTTTCCTTTTTTAAGATTCCTATTAGGAATTACAACTCCAGCAAAGCAAATTTCCTTAGATGTCTCCTCACAGCCCCAAGGTAAAGCACAACAAGGTACAGCAGCTGCATTATGGGTGTTGATGTACAGGTAACTTGCAGCCATAGCAAGTAGCACTATGCAAGGCTATGAACCAGGAACAGAGCCAACTCCAGAAGAAGAGTCTGCCACAGTACTCCCTTTTCCTGGAGCACATTGCAAAATCCAGCAGAAATCCCATCGTCTCCCAGCTTGTCCTACTTGTGGAGTCTCCTGCTCTTCAGCAGAAGAACAGACCTGACAAGTCATCATCCTACTATGATTTGAGCTCTCTGGCGCATTCTTATCCTCCTTGGGGTTTAAAAGATGCTAAATTTTCCACATAAACAAGAGGTGCTATGGGGCAGGGGTAGGAAGTGTGATTGCTGTGGTCGAGCAGAGGCAAGGAAAAATGACAGCTCACAGGGAGCTCATCTGCAAAGCCACACCGACCAGCCCAGGAGTGTCACTGTGATGCCTGTTGCAGTGATGCTGAACTAGGAGAGAAAAAAATATAAAAACTAAAATCAAACAAGAAACCAGGAATCCTCTTGGAATTTACAGCAACTTGGGACTGGCACAGGTTGCCCAGAGTAGCTGCAGCTGCCCCATCCCTGGGGCTAGATTGGACAGGTCTTGAAGCAACCTGGTCTAGTGAAAGGTGTCCCTGCCCAAGGCAGGGAGTGGAACGAGATAAGCTTTAAGGTCCCTTCCAACCCAAACCATTCTGAGATTCTATGATTCAATTAATCACTTTAATAATGACTAAGTTGCAACCATAATACTATTTATTCCTGTGCCTTTCCCACAAAGAGCAGCATTAAAACCAAATCCAATCCTCACAGCAGACAGGAGCTTAAATGCAGGAGCAGCAGTCATCTCCAGCTTCATCCAGCAATCCCTCTGCATTCTCCCCTCGGTCTCCTTCTGTGCATCTGTGGACACCACCTAGACATGCAGGACTTAAGAGCAGCCACAGTATGAGTACTAAAGGAAAGACACACTTCTTAAGGGTTCAGGGCATGGCCTTAAAAAAAACCCTTCAGTGGTCTAACTACAATCAAACATTTAATAGACAGTTGGAAAATAAAATTAAGGTCTACTTCCCTTCGACATGTATCAACTTTCTCCTATCTAGACCTGTGAAGAGATTCTTTTCCTTCTAGCAAGGAGAGCAAATAAATGCTGATCTCCACTCAAAACATAATTGAATGACATTTTTTTCCCCTAACATCATTTCCCATATCAGTATCCAAGAGACTTTTCCCTATGAATGTTCCCCTCCTTCTACACACCTATGAGAACAGGCTTAACCTCACCATATCAGGACTCACATGTCCCACACCAGCCTGGAATTTAGAAGTGACAGATATGGCAATTCCCTGTTCAGCTCAGATCTGCCTCTTCCATGCAATTTAATTCCACCTCCAGCTGGTCAGCTCATCTAACACTGACTCTGGACACACTCCTTACCCAGGGCTCCAGACTTGTCCCACAGTGCTGACCCTGCCTTTGTGCTCTGCCAGGACCTCCAGGTCAGGTCCTGCTTTGAATTCGCGGGTCCAGCACAAAGCCAAGATGCAGGAGGATGTTTTTGCAAAGTTTACTGAAGCTCAAACTTTCCACTACATATACGCTATTTGTCTTCTCCACTCGGACTGGAAACAAACCCAAGAAATTTCAGATTGTTCAGCAGGTCTGATCCAGGACTGCAAGTCATCATGCCCTTGGTATGCCATAACCAACCCATCTCTCTACACAGCTGGAGCTGCCATTGCCAAAAATTCCCAACACAGGAATAAATTAAAAAAACCCTGGACACCAGCTACTTGTGAACATTCCCCAAAAAGCCATGAATAACATGTATATTAAATGAAACAGCTGACTACCCACTGCATAGCTGTTAATAATCACATCTGTTTGCATCCCACTGCAGATCACTTAATGCTGAAAGGCAGCAAAATTAAAGTACAAACAAAATTACAGTAGAAACAAGGGACCCTTTTAAAGAAAGATGTTTAAAAGTAACCAAGCTAACCACTGCACAAAACAACTGCTGAAGGGATAAAAAGTTTACTTCTTCCTCAGTTAGTAATTTCTGAGAGAGCATTCATATCAACTCCAAAAAAGTTTTACTCGTATCTGAATTGTTTGCACTTGTATTAGCCAGGAAGGTAAACGTCCCAGAAAGGTGGGTACATTTATAAGGTACTACCCCCTGGATGTGTGGCAAAGTTCTCCTGCAATTGGAGAGTGTGACACAACAGTGCCTTGGTGCTGCCACCTTCCAGGCAGAGTTTGTCTGGCCAGCATCACATGTGAGGATGTGAGCAGCAGCCTTTAACCTGCCAAACCCGGCCTAACCCCTCTTCTTCCCTGCACTGATACCATACAGAAGTATTAACTGAAGAGAGACAGCAGGCTTTTATTCGGAGAAGAGACAATACATGGTTCCCAAAACCATGCACTGGAAGCTAAGGGAAAGCTTTGGCTGGAACAGCCCAGGCTGGCTGAGCTCTCTGAACCCAGCATCTCTCCTGATCTGGCAGCAGTTTTCCAAACCATGCTGCAGCAGACTCACATGCCCACAGCTGAGCATGGGCTGTACCTGTTCACCAGGGTACACACTGGGTATTTGGGAAACTGCAAATGGTCAGCACCAGCTGCACTGGTGACAGGACTGTACACGTGCAAAGCACTTTCCTGACACCTGAGGTAGCTTGGAGCAGATCCCACTGAGCTCCTGCAGAGATGAGTCTATCTCTGGCTGCCCAGTGATCTGCCATCCCCCCACCCACACGATTAGCAGGGCCTGAGGCTTTGCCAGGATGCAAAGGGCTCTACACAGCAGGGCTTCTCTTAGAAGGTTTTTGCAGGATTTGGCAGTCAAAGGAAGCCACAAAAAGCTACGAAGGAAAAAGAGACCCAAATAAACACCTGAGCTCTGCTGACCAGCTTATTCCACTCCTACTGCTGCCAGACACTTCCATAACACACACCCAAGGGGCAGACGTCTCTCCTCATGCACACCACTACAGTCTCCATTTTTTGTGCAACCCAATCTGCAGCAGCTGCAAATTGTAATGACAAAAAAGAAGCTTTAAGAACTTTTGATGTCTTTCAAATGCCTCTGTAGCTGCGCAGTACAAGAACCTGCACAGTCTTTAAGGGAAGAGCTGATCAACAATTTTCCAAGATAGAAAAAAATTCAGGAGAACATATTCTGTCAGGTCTTGGCATAAGTAACACCAGGTGAAGACTCAGGTACCTCCTGGCACACTCTCAGTAGGCCCTTCTCATCTTCCAGAGCCACTTCTCCTCAACACTATCTGGGATAAATAGAAGTGACCAAAAAAACCCTCCAAGTGTTCCTTGAGTAACATCTCCCTCCAGCTTACTGGCTCATTTGCAATTTTCTGTTCCACTTTTGGCCTAGCATATATTATACACAGTCAACAAGGCAAGACAGAAACCCAGCATTGCTTGGTTTCTCTTTTTAGCTTCATGACGTCTGTGAACTTTCTAGAACATGCTAGGCTGCCTCCCACAGCATCCCATGAAGAACTTCCTCCAAGAGAAGAGCATCTCTCCAGAACCTCAGTGCTTGCCTTGGTTTCTTCTTTCCTTCTGATCCTACAAGTAACACCCTCCCCTCTCAGGATGAGAAACTATCTTTTTTCCCCTTTAATTTTAATACCACCCAAGTGTTCGCAGAAACATGTCCTCCACCTACTCACAAGATCCACAAGAGCCACCCAACAAAATGGTGCTCTCAGAAGGAGCCCCAGAACTCCCCTTGCTGTTCTGACAAGGCAGATGACCCTTAAAGCCAGTAAAGTAGTATTTAAGCTTAAACTCTCGTGTTTTTGATCACTGATCACTCCTCACAGGGAAAGAGAAAGAATTGCCCGGTCAGGTGGATGACTGAGCTACTTTCAGTTTGCACACACCAAAAGAACAGGTTGGCGTCACAGACTGAATGTTTTAATTCGAAATACAGTTAAAAAGCAAGCCTCCAACACTCCACCTAACCTTTTTTTACTGGGCTGAGTGCATTAACAATGCCTATCTGCACTCAAGAGACGCATTTCCTCTTCAAAAGCCACCTAATCCTTCCTAGGGGCTTTCTCTGCCTGTTCTGCTCACTGCATAAACAAGACACTCTTCAACACGGGCTGTGGAAGTTCTGGAGCCCCTTTGTCTTCCACACTGCCAACACCTCCTTCCTGTATCCATGAATTCCTTCTCGCTTACAGCCCTTCCTTAGTTCTCAACTCAGATCCTGATCTTTATAACACAAACAGCAACTCAGCCTCGTGAAGCAGCAGGTCTGCAGCTTACAGCGCCGAGGTCCTGCCCATTCAGCCCTGCTGGGGACCCGGACAGTGGCTCTGCTGCCGCGCAGCTCCGTGACAGTCACCTGCCTGGCCCACGGCCACTTCCTGCGATCAAGGGCTATCACACGCAGGAAAA